>VDFB02003595.1:0-13147 GCA_007258455.2 Sequoia sempervirens | reverse complement strand
ATGGCCACAATTTGGAAGTTTCCTAGTGACTTTCAAAAGTTTGATAACTCCAAGAGGATTATAAGAAGTAACATGAAATGGAAAACTCCCAAACCACCCTGGTTTAAGCTAAATTTTGATGGGGCAGCTAGAGCTGGGAAAATTGCTGGGGGTGGTATCATCAAAGACCATAATGGTTGTTTAGTTTCTACCTACTTAGGGAGCCTGAAGGATCACACTAGTAATCAGGGAGAAATTATGACTCTCCTCTAGGGCCTCAAAGTTGTACTGTCACTCAACGTCAAGTCCATGGAAGTTGAGGGTGACTCAGTTGATTGTGGAAGCCATGAAAGGAACGATGGTTGCTGGATGGTTCATCCAAGGGATAATTGAAGACATCCACTCTCTTCTTATTGGTCATCATGATTTTACCATTCAACATGTCTACAGGGAAGGAAATGTGGTTGCTGATAGTCTGGCTGCGACTGGTCTTGATCTGGAGGGGCTACAGTGTTGGAGGAAAGAAAAGTCTTTGCCCCCATATGCTGTGGCACTTCTAAGAAAGGGATATTAATGAATTACCATGGTTCTTAAAACTCTTTTCGAATCCTAGGCTATTTACCAACTTTTAGTAGCTGCTATGAGTTTTTATTTAAATAACTGGCCATTATGTGGGAAGATTGTTTGGGAAGATTTGCCACGTGACACGTACAACCTTTATTGGATTGTCGTCGGGATTCGTCATGATGATCCTAATGACTGATGGGGTCATTATTTTTTGAACCCCTCAATTTTTGTGATGATCTTTTCAGACTTACATATTTTGTTCAATTTTTTCAGCTATCCATATTTATTACCACTATCATTTCTTATCGTGCCTTGGACTTCTCGCACGAGGGAACTGCTAAGCTTGCACTGGATACTGGAAGTGGCATTTATTGTCATCTTTTACTGCGTTACAAGTTACCTTTTTCCAACCATTTTTCTGCGGCTTTTTCCAAATTTGGTTTTTATTGTATCTACCTTGCTAGTTTTCTGCCTTTCACTGTTCTGGTTCTTCGCGACAATTGTGTTGGAGCTATGGGTGGGGACCAGGTGTGTGTGGAGTCAGATAAGTGTGATGATTGGAAGGAAAATGACACTGTCTGACATATATGCAAGGAGGGAGGGATTTCTCAGTATATGGAATGCATGACTGGCCATGATGAGGGCCTCTCCAAACAATTTGTCACCTCTTGGAATGCTAGAAGGGTCACTATTGGTGGAATTTCCTTCAAAATCAATGAGGAGGTCATTGTTAAAGCAACAAGACTCGCTCTAGATGGGCATACATGGAAGGAAACCACCAAAGTTGCTGACCAGATTAGCCTCTGGGAACTTGTTCTTCTTAGAGTGATGAGAAATCTATCGTTTAGGCAGGTTAGTAATCCAGAGATGCCTTGCCATGGGACAAAATTGCATGGTATGAAAATATTCTCACCCTCGAGAAGACACTTTATACTACTACCATTTCAATTTCCTTAATCATCTTAGAAACCACCACATTATTTCCATTTTGTTTTTTCTCCTACATTCTCTTGAAAGTGTTGTGCTTGATGTTATTGAAGCCATGAATTTGAATAAATTTCACCATCATCCATCAAGGGCTTATATCTAGACTCTACCATTTTCACCTAGCCCTCTGCCCTCCTCGACCCATCACTGTTGAAGAGGCTCTGGTTTCTTCTGCTCCTCTGTCTGCTAGCATTATGGACACCCCTGGCCCTAGTAAGAAAAAATTGCATTAAAAACCCTATCGCAAAAGCCTCTCCATAGGGTACTTCCCCCTCTCAAGGGCTTGTGGTGAAGAAAAAGGATAAAAAATGCATAGCTCGCACCCTGAAAACTAAGGCCAAAGCCTCCAAGAAGACAAAATTCAGACTTCAACAAATTGAATCTGACATTGAGATCACCAAGGAGTGTAGTACCCCTCGTAGGTCAAATAGACTGGTAATCAAGCAAGAAAAAGGGAAGAGTTTTAAGGAGATCTCGAATTCTGACAATGGGGATGGGAGTGAGAGTAAGAGTAAAGAGGAAAAGGATGTGGGGGAGGAGGCTCTTTCGATTTCTGCTAGTAGCTCCTCCCATGTTTCTGAAAGTCTTAAAAGGGGTCCTGTCAGCATTAAAATTAAGGAGGTCAAGTCTCGGGCCTCAAACATTGTTGAAGGAAAGGCTCCCATGGAGGAAGCTTACAGTAAGCAAGATGTTGTCTTAGAGGAGGTTGGCAACTTTAAAAGCATAGTTGAGATTTTGGAGAAAAGATTGCAGGATGTTACGCATTTTGCGCTGAAGATTATGCATAGGTCTGCCACTACTCTATGTTTGTTGCAGAAGGAAAAATCTACGGATGATGCGGATGAAGAAGCCATCAACAAGGAACTTGTTAAGTTCCTCATAGATGATTGGGCTACCATAACTTTAGTTAAGCCATGCAACGGGAAAAAGGATTAGATTCCTGGGGGTTTTGGTTTTTTGACCGGTGTTGGCTAAACCAAACTTCGTTTATGTTTTATTTTGCTAAAGACATTGTTAATGTTCTTATGTTTCCTTATGACTGGTATGACCCTTGGTGGTCCGTGGTTAAGACTATTTTAAATCATGTTTTCATGATGGACATAACTAGTAGTTTTAGCTCTTGTGATAGTTTTTGGGATGTTTTTGATATGATCTGCTTAGGGTGATGGTTTGGTTTTTAGACCTGTTGTTATTGTGTTGTTAGTGTTACTCTACTATGGATGGTCAGTGGTGCCTTGTATTAAAGGGACAACACCCTAGTTTTGTTGTTTTTTATATCAAAAACTATTATTCAACGAATTTATTGGAAGTATTTTTCATTTGACAATTAATTACTTTTTTATGCATTCTAAATATTTATTTACTTGTTATATCTTAAAATATAATTAATAAATTTCTATATAGTATATAAAAAATAATCTAATCATGAATTAAAAATATATACTATATAATATACAACATCTAATACATAATTTAATATATTATTAGTATATTATATTATAAAATTATTTTTAATATCTTATATATTATATTAATATATTAAATTATCATGTAATACATTAATTTAACATTATGTTATAATATATATTCTATATAATATGAAACATATATAACATATATAATTAAAAATATTAGATAATAATTTATAATATTATATTATAATTTTTAATAATGTGATATATTTTTTTTTAATAGTTTAATATATATTGGATTATATATTATATTAAATTAACATCTAATATATTAAATTAATTTTGTGATGAGAGACATTGTTATCATGATTTTTTATTTATATTTTAAAACTTTAATATGTAAAATATCAAATTGTTTTAATAAATATTATAAAATCAACCTCTTTAAATTGTAATACCAAACTCAACATTATAAAACTATTTATTTATACAGAAATATATTATTAGAGTATTGGTAACTTTTTACATGTAAATATTATAAAATATTTAAATAATATAAATGATACTCTGAAAAAAATATATATTTTAAAATACTTGGAGTAAGTTTATTATTTTAAAAAGTAATTCACAAAAAAATATTTAAATAATGTAAAGGATGTTGATACATCCTTTGAAAAAATATATATTTTAAAATACTTGGAGTAAGTTTATTATTTTAAAAAGTAATTCACAAAAAAATATTTAAATAATGTAAAGGATGTTGATACATCCTTTGAAAAAATATATATTTTAAAATACTTGGAGTAAGTTTATTATTTTAAAAAGTAATTAGCATATATTTTTTAGAGTAAAGAATGTTTCCATTCTACTAATGTGATTTGATTTTTAAATTAAAAATTAAAACTTAGATAAATAATTTTATGTTGCATAAAATATAAACATTATATAATATTCACAACTAGATGTAAATATTATAAAATATTTAAATCATGAATATTATAAAAATTTGAAAAATTTAGATAAAAAATCTTCTAACATTTACAAAGAAAAAGTAATATATTAAATAAATTTTCAAGACCAATCAATTATTTTATTTTTCTAAAAAATAAAAATCATACAATATTACAAATAAAAATTAACAAACACACACAAATATAAATTCTAAAATATAAAAAATATTAATTATTTAAAATTATTAAAAAAATTATTGGTTCAAATAATTCATATGTTTAGTTTAAACATAAAAATTATAATAATGAAGTCGATGAATTTTACTTTTATTTAATTATTTAATTATTTAATTATTTAATTATATTCTTAAATTTTAATATGTAAAATATTGTTAAATTTATTTTCAAATTTTTTAATATATTACATTAGATTATTTTTAAAATTCCTAAGTGCATGAACAAGATCCTAAATCTATGTAATCAACGCCTCTCCAAGCACAAATATTACTTCTAAACCATGTTGGCTCTATAAATCATGATCATTTCTAACCAGTGATGGATCGAAAAACCATGCCTTCCCACTTCCACTAAGATTTGAGCTCCAAAGCCTTGCACTTTTCAATCAAACTATGATTTGGGTTCTTTTATCTCATCTTTTAAGTTTTGGTCCACATATACTCTAGGGTATTGCCAACTACAAACTAGTAATTTGAATTCCTTATAACATTGTGTCACCAAGAATCTTGCAATTCTATATCAATGCAGTATCTCAAAAATTTAAAACAAAGAAACAACATAAACATACTAATACAACTAAATGTTCACACCATGAAGACAAATGGTAATTGAAATTATAAAAGAAAAGCCTCGAAACAAGGCTATGTATGGTTCAGATCAACACTATTTACCATTTGTAGTTCACTAAGACATGTTGCTCTAAAATATATGGAAGTTCAAACATGGACAAAAAGGTGCATTTATACTTGGACACATCAAGCTTTTAGGTTTTTTAGTGTATTTCTCATTTGCAGAGGATTGGGACTACCCTTCACCTATTCAATTGTCATGTGTTTCATAATTCTTGAAGCAAGGGTCTTAACTAGCATATGTAAGATCATGTTCACATGCCCTAAACCTGTATGCAATGTCATTATCCTCAATTGACCATTATATATACCAATATCCAAACTTTAAAAGCATTGTCAATAAAAATAAACAATATTGCTATTCTTTATAGACTGTCCTTTTAATGCATTGTTGGCATTTGTTCTCACTGAAACGGTGCACAATTTTTAGGTGTCATCACAATTTATGTCTTTTATTCTCAGTTAACTAGGAAATTGTTAATGAATAATTAATTGAAATCCAAAACCTTATTATATTATTATATTTAGCTTATTCGGGATGCATTTATGCATTACATAACCCTTACACACACCATTAAGGCAATTATGAAGTATGCACAATCAAAGCAAAATTCATGAAATATTGTTATCTATTCCTACAAATTTTGTATAAGATGTTCACAAACAACAAAAGAGAGAGGGACTCTTGACTTCTAAATTATTCATAACTTGTAGATTAAGGAGTCGGTATAAGGAAATGGATATAACATGGCTTACAATGAAAGTGAGATCCAAGGGACCAAGAGCTTACAATGAGTTGCTTGACATCACATCAAAAGTAAAATATATACCGTGACAAATGTTGTAAAGCCTTGCAGTAAGGTAGCTTACTCCAATTTAGCAAATGTAACTTTATGTTTAATTTTAGTATCCACCATAGTCTCTTGTTGTCTTTAAATGAACTGCTCTATCCTCTTCCACTGTACAGTCATAAATAGTGTCTTTCTTTCATGCCTCTATCAACCTTTAATTTGCTATAAGGTCTATCCAATTGTTCCCCAGATCTTTTCTTTTGAACAACATCATATCTCCCTAATTTTTGTAGCTACTCTTTGTTGACATGGAACTCTCTTCCTCTCCTATTCCATGTCATTGCTCACTTTTCTGTTAAAGATCTTAGGTAGGTTTCTTATAGAAATACACATGCATTTTTTAGTTAAATCAAATAATTTTTTTTGTTCTAGGAATAAAAATAACTATGTTTTGTGTAACTGGTAGATTGCCAAAATGCTTGAAAAACCTATGGAACCTTTAAGGATTATTTTAAAATATTTTTACTTGACTTTGTTAAGTTATAAGAACAAGATTCAAATAAAATAGAATAGCATGAACAATGGTTGCATTTTTATCCAGCATTGACCATAATTGGTTTCCATCTGAAAGTAGTTTTCTTGTTTTGTGTTAGGATGGGCATGACAACTTAGTAGTGCAGTATACTTTTACAGGAGAAATAACTGATTGTTTTTTCTTAGCCTTCATTAATAAGACAATAGTGCATACCATGTATTTAACTATTTTTTCAAAACCATGCATGTGAGCTTCTTTTGATTGAAGTTGCTATCCTTACTTCTGATAACATGAAAACAACCCATAAGCTAATTACTTCCTTTGGTATGGGGGTTTGAACTTTGAAGTTTCCATCTGTTGTGCAAATTTATTCTTTGTTGAAAGTAGGACCTAGTTGGATAGTTTGGGAAAGTATATGTTAACTTAGGAATACAATATTGGCACAGAAACTTCATAATCCCTTGATCATGAAGTGTCAACATTCAATTAATGTGTCGAATACCCCTAGTTGGTTCTAGGAATTCATTTTATCCTTGGATTTCATAGGTATGGTTTAACAAAAGAGAGAAAATGCACATCGTGCTTGCTCATAAAGACTTTTGATTTTTTAGTTAAGTCAATGAAACAATGGATGACTAACACAATATAACACCACAACAAACCTCATGGAACCCAGAGACTAGAGAGTGTAAATGCGAACAAGGTTTCCTGAGAAGCAAGTAAACAATCTGTTGGGAATAGGATGCCATTTAATTGCAATCCTAAACATTATTTCATGGATCTCCTAAGTCCTTGGAAAGTGTTCCCCAACACTAGGATTAGAAATAGATTAAATTCAAATGAAATGAACATGTAAATTGACATTTGTAATTAATTCTAAATGATAAGAACTTGTGGGGACACCCATGAAGAGCTCTTACAAAATAGGAGCACATGGGACACCCACATGGAAGGTGGAACCCACCTTGAGTTAAGTTAACTGTTTGGAGAAAAGATAACACTTCAGTAATGCATGTAAAGATCCTAGAAGTTAGGAATTAATGTTTACACACATCAAGTTCAGTTCAGTTTAGTTCAATTCAGTTTAATTTAGTTCAGTTCAATATCAGTTTAGTTCAATTCAATTCAGTTCAATTCAGTTTAGTTTAGTTCAGTTATGGTTTAGTTATCTTCAGTTGTATGTAGTTAGTTTCATTTGAATGCTAGTTGACTTCAATTGACTTGGAATGCATGACTAATGACTTGAGTTGCATGACAGATAATAAGTGATACATTTAGTTAAGTGCGGAGGATCAATCATGCATCATGTTTGCATGGATTGATGGAGAGATATGTTTCAGTTAACAGATATTGACTTGGACCCACCTTGGGCACCCAAGTTGGCATCTTGGAGTTAACACTTTTGCATGATAAGATATTTTATAAGGCTAAGTGGGTCCATTCTTAGGCGCCAACTTTGAGGAGAAGCTTACAAGATATCTTCGGAATCAACATTGAGTTAGGACTTCAATTTTGGATGCTCAAATTAATGAAGGACTTGGTTTGACATTGTTGTTCACAGGAGAACTCTACTTGCAAAGAATAGGCGTAGGTTTTGTGAGATAAAGCTTTGTGCTTTGTAATTATAAACTTTTTTTAAAAGGTTTACCAGGAAACCGTATTATCTATAAGTGCAACAAGTTGAAGAGTTCTATGGGGATTTTTGTGCTGAGGTTGTGAAGGAAGAGGGAATTTTTGATGAAACATCTCGAGCAAGTTGGAGTTATTGCTTGTCTTACTGAAATGCAGGGATTAAAATAGCCAGGAGTGATTCTTGGTGGAGTTTTCGAGAAGGGTTTTCTCTCATGGTATATGTTATTGTCACTTCTATCAAAACTTATTCTTCACCACAATCTTATTCCTGAAAGTTCTACAAGTAGCAAAATGAATCTAAACAGAGTAATCATGTCTGAAATTGTAGCAAGAACATACGATTGAGTCCTGTATAATGAAGTTTTGGTTTTGAAATTCCTTACTCTAATTTGCCGCTTTCAACATTTTGAACGATACGTGATTGGGTGATGAAATTTCCTCTTAAGGAAATTTTTGAAGGTTTTTAGCCAGTAGGGCACTACAGCAAACGTTATTATTGTTTTTGTTGAAAAAAAGAGTTACATTATATAATGAGTTTTAGGAACTAGAATAATGAAAAGAGATTCAGTGGATCTAATTAACAGAATAAACTAAAAATGAAGAGAAGGAAGAGAATCTGATTACAGAAAGACAATGGGAGGAACAAAAGGAAAGAGTGTTGAGATGGAGATTAGGATAAAAGCAATAAACAAGACCATTGATGTTTGTTCTCTTGAATGTTTCAGAAGAAACTACTGCATATAAATTGTGGAAGAGAATAGGTGTATCAAACTAAAAATCTTACTAATAAGTTGTATCTGAAAAAGACAATTGTATTCTTTAAAGATGAAAGATGGTGATTCTGTTGCAAATCATTTGAATGCTTTTAATTTGATTCTAAGTCAGTTAGCATCTGTAGATGTCAAGCTAGAAGATGAATATAAATGCATTTTGTTACTTTGTTCTTTACCAAAATCTTGGGAAAATCTAATTGTTACTTCACTCAGTATTTGTGGTCGCAGAGATCTGAAGAGATGGACAGCCATGAATTCCTACTCTCCTATCAGAGGAGATGAGGAGGAAGTCTAAAACAAAAATACAAGATGCCTTGTTTGTAAAAGGTAGGCCTGAGAAAAAAGGAACCTAAGGGAGACAAGGAAGGGAAGGGTAAGTTCGAAGGATGGAGTAAGGTAAAGTGTTGGAACTGTGGGAAACCGGGACATGTGAAGAAGGATTGTAAGAACAAGGAAAAGAGTTATGATTCTTCTATAGAGGAATCCTCATATGATAGTAATCATGCATTGATCATTTCATGCAAAAACTTTCGTGATGACTCTTTGCTTGATGTTAAAGAGTGATCTTCATGAAGAGGATGGTAGTCATGATGCCATGTGTAGCTCGTACCACAGTTTAGTGGGAGTTGTCAGAAATGACGTGGATGCATCATTCGTAAGGTTATCTTCATGTGATTGGGGATATGTTTTTTCTTGGTTTAGAATGGTTGATATTATGTCATGGTTTACTCTTGATATGCATTTAGAGTTTGGCATGCTACTTGTTCTCTTGAGACTAGGATGTTTATGTATGTTATGATGCATGTGATCTCCTTGGAGGGGATGGTTAGATCATGGATGTCATGTTTATGTTCTCGATTCATGATTGGAGTTTTGACATTGATCTTGTGTGGTTCTCTTATATATTGGGTACATTAATCATTTGCTTGATTGCTTCATGATGGTGCTATGTTGCATTTGGAGTTTGGCATGGATTGGTTGGTTATAGGTCCTCATGGATACTTGGAGAAATAGGTGAGGCTTGAGTTCTCTTATGGATAGAGACATGTGTTGAGATGGTTACTCTTGATGAGATTTCAGCAGGAAGTCTGAGGAGCCTACACCTTGGTTGGCCGTGAGTTCAACACACTCAGCGGTTCACATGCCTCTAAAGAGTCAGTTTGGTTATAGAGACTTGGGAAAGGTATTGGTTTTAATTGCAAGTAAGTTAAACTTGAATGTGATAGTTAGAGTGCTATTTATTTAGCCAAAAATCCTATGTATTAGTAACAAGTACTAAGCGTATTTACGATATCACTTTAATAGAAATGAAGGATTCAAAGTAGGAAAGTATTAATTGAGAAAGTTGACACTTTGATTAATGTTGTAGATTATCTGCGAAACAAGGTTCTATGCATAAGGATTCTTGGTTTTGGTATTAATCATTTTGCTTGGAGCTTCTACATGATTATCTGAGATTTGCAGCTAGAAGTTGGCATGGATTGATTACTTGAGTCTTGAGAAGCCATTGGCCTTGAGTCTATCGCCATTTATAAAAATGATTCCTTGTTTTAAGGAATAATTACAATTTATATCAGAAGTGGGAAGAGATATTAGGAGCAAGGATACCATTTAATTACAATCTAAACATTATTTCATGTATCTCACGTCCTTGGAAAGTGTTCCCAACACTAGGATTAGAAGAGATTAAACTTGAATAGAAATGAACATGTAAATTGACATTTGTAATTAATTCTAAGTGATAGGAACTTGTGGGGATGCCCATGAAGGGCTCTTACAAAATAGGAGCACATGGGGCACACACATGGAAGGTGGAACCCACCTTGAGTTAAGTTAACTGTTTGGAGAAAATATAACACTTCAATAATGCATGTAAAGATCCTAGAAGTTAGGAATTGATGTTTACATGCATGAATTTCAGTTCAGTTTAGTTTAGTGTCAGTTCAGTTCAATTCAGTTCAGTATCAGTTCAGTTCAGTTTAGTTTGGTTCAGTTCAATTCAGTTCTATTATGGTTCAGTTATCTTCAGTTGCATATAGTTAGTTTCAGTTGAATGCTAGTTGACTTAAGTTGACTTGGAATGCATGACTAATTACTTGAGTTGCATGACAGATAACAGGTGATACATTCAATTAAGTGGGGATGACCAATCATGCACATGTTTGCATGAATTGATGGAGAGATATGTTTTAGTTAACAGAGATTGACTTAGACCCACCTTGGGCACCCAAGTTGGCATCTTGGAGTTAACACTTTTGCATGATAAGATATTTTATAAGGTTGAGTTAAGTGGGTCCATTCTTGGGTGCCAACTTTGAGGAGAAGCTTACAAGATATCTTCAGAATCAATGTTGAGTCAGGACTTCAATTTTGGACACCCAAATTAATGGACTTGGTTTGACATTGTTTTTCATGGGAGAACTATACTTGCAAAGAATAGGCGTAGGTTTTGTGAGATAAGCTTTGTGCTTTGTAATTTATAGAAGCTCTTTTGGAGTTTACAAGGCTCATTCCTTTATCTATAAATTCTACTTGAGAGTTGAAGAGTTTTAAGCTGAGATTTTTATTAGGGAGTTGTGAGAGGAATTTGTGAGTAAAGAAGCATCTCAAGCGAGGATTAGAATTATTGTAATCTTATTATGAGATTAAATAATACATTGATTCTTGGTGGAGTTTTTTCCTGAAAGGGTTTCTCCATGATATATGTTGTGTCACTTCTATCTTCTGGTCTTATTCTTCTACAATCTTTTGTCTACTTCTACAAATGGTAAAATGAATCTAAATAGATAATCATATACAAAGAAATTGTAACAAAGAACACTTAATTAGATCTACAGTATAATAGTTTTACAAGTTTTAAAGCTACATAATCACATCCATTTTCAACACATCTATGGAATAAATGTTAAATAGTTAAATACAAAACCAATAACGCATTTTCATGACTCTCTACAACACAAATTCCAAAACATTGATTTGAAAAGAATATGCTCACACAATTAAAAAATATGTGATATAATGATTGGACATTAACTAAAAAATAATGTATGTGTTATGCATTGCAAATATAAATAGGACGATCAATAAAAAAATATATAGTAAACAAAGAATGAAAACTTTTATGCCCTCAAAACATAGTGTATTTATCAAAAGTATGATTCAATTGTAGTTTTTAGAGGCGATGCTTCCAACTGCACTTTTGAGGCAACCTTTCCAACATGCCATATAGTGATGTCATTGAACAAACCTATAATAGCCCATGGTTCAAATTTTTGGACTTCAATATCACTACTACACATCACACCCCAATGATGCGCTTTACTTAAAAAACATCCTCTATGTTTGAAAATGTTTGTACACCTTGCAAGGCAGCTAACCTCATTTTTTTTTTATGATATCTTAGATCTACAATAAAAATGCATCTCATGAAGGTGTGTCATTTCATAATTTGAATTAGGATGAGTACAGTTTCTTGCAAGCATCAATCGAATTTTTAAAATTCCTAAGTGCATGAACAAGATGCTAAATCTATGTAACCAACACCTCTCCAAGCACAAATATTACTTCTAAACCATGTTGGCTCTATAAATCACGAGCATTTATAACTAGTGATGGGTTAAAAAACCATGCCTTCCCACTTCCACTAAGATTTGAGCTCCAAAGCCTTACTTGCACTTTTCAGTCAAACTATGATTTGGGTTCTCTTATCTCATCTTTTAAGTTTTGGTCCACATATACTCTACAGAATTGCCAGCTACAAACCTAGCGTAATCGTTCCTTGCCAATGTTGTGTCAACAGAATGCTTTGCAATTCTCTACATAATTGAGTATCTCCAAATTTAAAACAAAGAAACAACATAACGCTACTAAATGCAACTGAAATGTTCACCTGCGGCGAATAGCGGTAATTGAAATTATAAAAGCCGCCAGTAAAGGCTATGTATGGTTCAGATCAACACTGTTTACCATTTGTAGTTCACTAAGATATGCTACTCTAAAATATATGGAAGTTCAGACATGGACAAAAAGGTGCATTTATACTTGGACACATCAGGCTTTTAGTTTTTTTTAGTGTATTTCTCATTTGCAGAGGACTGGGATTTCCCTTCACCTATTCAACTGTCATGTGTTTCATAATTCTTGAAGCAAGGGTCTTAACTAGCATATGTAAAATCATGTTCACATGCCCTAAACCTGTATGCAATGTCATTATCCTCATCTAACCATTATGTATGCCAATATCCAAAGTTTAAAAACATTGTCATTGAAAACAAACAATATTGCTATTCTTCATATACTATCCTTTTAATGCATTATTGGCATTTGTTCTTGTTGAAATGGTGCACAATCTTTAGGTGTCATCATAGTTTATGTCTTTTATTCTCAGTTAAATGTGATAAAATGTATTGGGAAAAAAGCTAACATTAAATGTAGAATCACAAAGTTCCTCAATCTTCAACATTCAGTACAAATATTACAACAGTGTCAACTATAGCATAAACCAAAAAATTGACAAATTTCAAGATTATTATAAAGTTATTATATTATCAACACTGTTGCTATAACTTTGCAAACACAACATATTAAAACATAACTATTCTTGAACATTTTGGTAGGAACTTCGTTGCTTTGCAGCTCTTGTTACTATTGTAACA
>VDFB02003594.1:0-23699 GCA_007258455.2 Sequoia sempervirens | reverse complement strand
ATTGACATTAAGAAAATATATCTTTGTTTGCAAAGTATAACCATCAAGACCACTAGTGCCTATTAGTTCGGGGTGCATGACTATTAAAGTTGTCTTAGAAGGATTTTTTGTAATAGTGTTGATATGTGAGTGAAGGCTTGTTTATTTCTATCAAAGGACTATAACCAAGACCATGAGTTGTTTCTTGTGTGTTAGGCTCTATAGGGTTGTGGATACCTTGTTTGTTAGAACTACATCCTTTTCCACTATAACCAAGTTGTTTCATAAGTTCATAACCTTTTCCATAAATTTTTTCATTGCTTTTGGATTGGGTGGTTGTTTGTTGTTGAGTTCGTCAAATTTTGTTGTGTAATATTCTTCTTTGTGTAAAGTGGATGAGGTGGATGCTTTTGAAGGGTCTTCCAAATTTTTTGGTGACATTACTATTGTTCCTCTTCCTTTTTCATAGTCTTTGTGTATGATCTTGTATTCTCCCATGAATGTGGGTGTGAAATCTAAGGAACCCCAATCATATTCTAATAGCTTCGTGACTTCTTCAATATGTTGTTCTATGGTTTTGTGTTGGACGGGTGCCACTTGTGTAGTTGGTGTTAATGTTTTAAATGGATTTTCCTTACTTTTCTCAATGTTTAAACAAGTTTCAGGGTTAGGGCCATCTTTGAGTTTGTACACTTGGTTGTTGTAGATATACTTCATTACACGATGAAGAGTAGAAGGAACCCCATTCATTGCATGAATCCATGGTCTACCTAAAAGGAGATTATATGAAAGATCGTTAGGAATAACATGGATTGGTTTTTCCAATGTAGCCTTTCCAACTGTAATAAGAAAAGTAATCACACCAAGAGATTTTTTTCCTACATTTTCAAATCCCTTGATAGATAAAGAATTGGGTTGAATTTTTTATTTATCCACTCTAAGCTTGTCTAGAAGGTTTACACTCCACACATTAAGAGTGGAGCCATTGTCAACAAGGGTTCACTTTATCCCTATTCTTTTATATTGATATATTATTATGACAGCTTCATTTTGTTTCTGCACTTCCAGAGGAGGGAGATCACTTTGATGGAAAATAATGTCATCATTTATTCCTTGAATGATGGCTGCTATGTCATTTGGTCGCATGTTAGAAGGGATAGGAACTTGTTTCAAGGAAGTTTGAAGCATAGTGTGATAATTAGGTGAATTCTGAATTAGGTCCCATAGAGATATCTTTGCAGGAGTATTCTTAAGTTGTTCAAAAACATCATACTCTTTCCCACTATGCGAAGGAAAATGAGGAGCATTAGGCAATATGGGATTAGGAAAAGTTAAGGGTGTTGGGGCTGGTTGTTGTGGTCATAGATTATTTCTAGTCTTATATGTATAAGCAACAATATTATGAATAGACTGCTACAACATATTATTCTTAGATGGGTAGAGGATGAATTTGGTTTTGTTTTGAGTTTGAGCTTTGTGTGATGGTGGGTAAAGGATGAGTTGAGGTTGAATAATATTAACATCCCTTAGCGAGTGAGAGTCTAATGTTGCCTCTTTATCTTCTTCTAAGGGAATAATATCATTGTTGTCAATGTTATCCTTGTCTTGCATCATGATATCCTCCCTAGGAAGAGAGTTTTTAGGAGAACTACAAGCCAAATGTTCTTGACATTCAAAGGTTGGTTCTTCTAAAGGGACTTCATCATAAGTAGGGGAATGATCAATGGTTGAATTTTCTTGCTCAATAAGGTTTTCGCTAGGTTAAGGGGGACAACTAAGATTCTCATGACCTTCATTGATTATGTTTTCTAATAGCAAAGTATCTTCTTCACAACTATGAGAGATACTAGGAGAAAGGAAAATATTATTGTCATGATTGCCTATGGTTGTGTTATCTTGTGCATTATTGTCTTTTCCACTAAGAGAAGTAAGAGGAGAGAAACAACTAGGATTCTCAAAATGCTCATTGATTGGTTCTTCTACCAAAATATATTCATCACCAATAGGAGAAATATTAAGAGAAGAACAAATACGATCATTAGGAATGTCTAAGGTTGTATTCTCTTTCACTAAAACACTCTCATAAGGAGGGGATAGGAAATTTTTCTTAGCATATTTAGATATGTAAGGCACAAACATTATTTGAATAAAAATGAAAAGTACTTGTAACCATTTCATGCAATGTTTCAGTAATGTAAACAATGTATATCCAAAAATGCAAAACACTTTTATCCAATATATGTAAAGCTTTAAGAATGCAAACAATGTATATCCAAGAATGAAAAGCACTTTTATCAAACTTATACAATTTTTTATGAATAGAAACATTGTGTATGTAAAAGTGAAAAGTACTTTTATCCACGTTATGCAAAATTTAAGAAATGTGAGCATTTTCATATCTAATGATGCTTGTAATTGAAATGATTTCAAAAATGACTACCCTAAATTGATGTTTTTGAGCTAGATGCATAAAAAAAATATTCCTAAAAATTTCTAGACTTATAGTATATGATACTAGGGGTCTTAGGAAGCATAGAAATGAGGTTTCTGATGTTGTAACATATAGTTAAAAATCTAGATTGGGACTAAGTCGCCCAGAATGGCGAATGAGTCCAATTTAGGGTCTTTTTCAAAATTTTCAAAAAAATTTAATTGATTGTGATGCTTTTTAGTTTGTATGACTTGAATAATAAATGAAAATGTAGTGTGTAGATGTTTTTCAATGATTTAAGATGCAAAAATGAAAACTATATGCACTTTCACTAATGCAGAATTTTAAAACCCTAGATTGTAAATTAATTTAATGCAAAATGCAATGCAATTCTAATGCAAGCTAATTATAGGATGATGATGGACTTCAAAACCAAAAAAGAAGGTATTCAAAATTTAGGTTCACCAAAATGTGGAAAATGGAAATGTCATGCACGCCTTCCTTGTTCACACCAAAAGGGGAATGAAGGAAGATAGATCCAATTTCACAATGCTCACATTCAAGAACAAATCGTTGAGACTTCCATGCTAAGGAGATTGAAATCTAAAAAAGGAAAGGTTCTAAAGGTTGAAAATGGAAAAGAGGGGTTCACCACCAAGTGTAAACTTGGAAAATACAAGGTGTTTGAAAAAATAATGTGATATGCAAACATGAACTAAATGACCTAGAAATGACCTTGAAACAAAACAGAAAACTTAAAACTGAATGTGTGCACCTGAAAATGTGTTGAGGACTAGAATGAAGACTAGAAATGCTGCTAATTTTGAAATTTTTACCTACTAGGGCACTTACACCATTCTGGGCAACTTAGTCCCAGATCTGGAAAACTGCACCAGAGCCCATTTTAGCCAAATGGGTATCTGAATCTACAAAAATTAATGAAAAACATGTACAGTGGGACTAAGTTTCCATTGATGGTGACTTAGTCCACTTTGGCTTTTCTAAAGATCCAAAAATGGAGTCAGAAGCTCTCAGTCTCTCTTTTTATTCCTTTAGGTGTCTGGTTCTAAAACCTCAATTTCTGATGTTGTAAGTGACTTTTGTGTACATTTTGACCTTTCCCATAGGGATTTGACTTCAACAAGTTTGAAACATATTATTCAATCATGTCCAAGCCATCCAAGCATCTAAATATGCAATCACACAAAGGAAGAGAGAAAATATTGATTGTTAGGGAATGGGGGTTTGCCTTAGTCAAACCTCATTTAGGTAATTAAACCAAAATGATGAAATAAGATAATAAAGCATGAAATATGAAAAAGTACAATTAGATACTTTCAATGATGAAGGATCTTAAATTGATACAACAAATAATAAAGAATCTTGCTCTTGAATGCCTTAGAAGTGAGCTTGAATGTTATCTTGAATGCTTGATTCTTACTTGCTTGCCTTGACAATATGAATGAATGATGAATGGTGATTGAATTATAAATTAGGGTTAAAGGTCTCCTTTTATAGAGAAGAGTTAAGTGTAGCTAGAATAAGGATCATGATCAAGGGCCAAGATTAAATTAGAAGATAATTTAATCAAGGGTGGAGGTTAATTGAGAGAAGAAAGACATGGATAGATAAAGACTTAAGGTGGAAGATAATATTGACACAGAAAAAGAGGTGATAGGAGAAATTAAATAATAAAGATAATTCAATTTAGGTGGCCAACATAGGAGAAATAAATTAAATATTAATTTTATTTATTTAATTACATAATTAAAAATAATTATTTAATTGGGGAGATAAAGAAAGGATAAATAATTAAATAAATATAACAATTATTTAATTGTAGAGAGAAAATGATAATGAATAATTAAATAATTAAAATAATTATTTAATTATAGAAGAAGAGTGAAAAACTAACTTTTAAATTAAAATAATATTTAATTCAAAAGTGGGGGAAGAGGACCATTAATAAAAGTTTAGAAAAGTGTGAAAGTCTTTTACAACACTTTACAACACCTTTACAAGACATGCATTTTATTCAATTTGCAAGGGTCCAAGACCTAATGTGGATGTGTAAAACACCTCACAACACTAGACCAAGGCAATATTAAGTCCAATTTGTCATTAGTTATTTCCAAATTAGGCAAGGAAAAAGGCGTACTTTCTCGGTGTCCACAATAAGGCAGCTAGGGTAACATGATTCTCATCACTTCACTAAAGCAATAAGTAACCAACAACTTGGTTTCTTTGTCAGGATGCCTCATCCAATAGGGCTGATTCAGAGAGATCATTGTAGGTGTTAATGCCAATTGCATCACCTCAGAAGGTGACTGCTTCACCCAGCTCAAACATTGTTCTAGCCTATGAAGTATACTCACTTCATCTTTCCTTGACTAGAAATATTTTTAGAGCCTTTTTCCTGAAATGTAAATTGTCCTTGCCAAACTTTTTTCTTCATCAGAAGCCATTATTCAATTAGAAACTCAACTCTAAAATACCCAACAAGCTACAAAAAATTTCCGAGCTCTAATTAAATCCTAGGCATAATTGACCTGAAATGAAAATTATTGTTAGACTCCACAAGATGGAAAGTTGTCCACATCCCCTTTTTACATATAATATTTTTGATTTCCTTTAACTAAGATGCTTAGGAATTTCATCAAATAGTTAACTCATCATAGATGTTCTAAGTTGTTTCAATCAATTTTAACTATCATAATGATTGTATGTATACAATTTGCATAACAAGGACTAACCACAACAATTGTATAAGGAATTATATCAACATCTCAAAGCATGTGAGTTTACTCTTTTAGGATTAATGTTAAAATGATACATTCAATAATTAGGAATTATTCAATCCATGGTTTCTATTTTTTTTAATACATATACAGTAAATCATTTCATAATATGTGTTGACCTGATAAGTGAATATATTTCCAATATGCTAGCTCTCATTTCTTATCTCAGATGCTTTGTCACATAGTAGTATCACAACTTGTTTCCTTGCTGAAATTAGACGTTTCTTTCAAAAATAAATAATTCTAAAGCTCCTACTGGCCAATTAGGATATTCAACTTTTAATATGGCAGCTGACCACTATAGTGAACTATCCTAGCCTATAAAATAATAATAAGAGATCCTTTAGAGTCTCAAGGATTGTAACTAGTAGCATGACCCCTCCATTATTTTAATTAATTTTATCCCTCTATTTCTGTGACATAGATTTCAGGACCCTAAATGCTTGCTCTCTTCCTAAGATTTTTCACCTAGAAAGAGAGAGATTTAGGTCCAAAATGCTTATGTAACACTCAAATTAGGATGTATGTAATATGATATAATGCAAATGAACTTAAATAAATTCAATTGACTGATTGAATTGAACTAAAATGAATGTAAAGGTGCAATTTAAGTTATGTTTGAAAACACATTGTGATATGCAAATAACTATGAAAATGAAGAAATAATGCAAAATAGAAGGTACAGGGGTAAATATGAGTGCACTTGGATGAAATGTGAGTTGTCTGGAATGTCTGGAATGTTGATGAATTTTATTGTTTTTTCATAGTGGGACTCATTCACCCAGGGTGGAAAATTAGTCCTCCTACTGGTGAAAAAGTGTCGGGAACTAATTTTTGGTAATTAGGATCTAGAATCTAAAAAAATACATATTTTAAAACCTCGGGTGGGACTCATTCACCAAGGGTGGAAAATAATTCCACTCCTAGATTTCTAGAAAATCAGACAACAACTCTGCAACACCAGATTTGGGAATGTCTGAATGTCAAGTTGCCAGAGTCAGTTATGCAAGAAACAAACAGAAAACACTCAAAATGCTTGAAATAATGAAATGTTGACTTGAAGAACTGAGTTGAATTGATTTCCATTTTTCAGCACCTTTAAACCTATCAAATCTGCAAAACAAAGGCAAATCCTTAATCTTGTAAGTCTGAAGTAAATTCAATAGCTACTCCAAAGTGCTTCAATAGTTGCTTTAATTGATGATGTAGGATGCTTGAATGCTTGAATGTATTAGGATATTGAATATTTGAGTGAGGAGATATTGTATGAGGATGTAAAATAATGTGAATATCACTTATTTATACAATTCTTGTCCCTCAGTATCTATTCATACCTCATCATAGGCCGACATCAAGTAATTTTTAATAAAATCTCGAAAGGAAATTTGAAATATTTTGAATTTGGGGCCAAGGGAGACTCATTCGCAACCCATGGTGAATGGGTTCCACCTAGGACCTAAAACCATGTGTCAGAAATAATGTTGTGTTTAATATTGTTTGTGAGGATAATATGCAAAAATACACTTAATTAAGCATATGAGGGCATAAAAAGACAAAATAAAGCACAAGAAAGGTGTAAATAAGGGGATTGTGCCTAGAAAAGCATAAAATCTTATTACAATACTTTACAACACTTCATAATAGGTATTTTTGATGTGTAAAAAGGTGATTTTTAGGTAAATTGTATTAAATAAAGTCTAGAAGAATGTGGAAATGTCTTAAAACACTTCACAACACCTTCACAAGATGTTCTTCTTTGAGTTTTAGTACCTAAATAAGCATGTTCAAGCCACGTCACAACATAAAATTAGAGCAACATAGTCTCAACACCATGAAACAAGACCTAAAAGGCAATGAAAATGACAAGGGACCATTTTTCTATGGCACATTTAGCCCCCACTTTAGTGAGAGGATGAACTTTCTTCCTCACACTAAAGTAGCCATGAACATTGAGGGGAGGGTTCAAATGCACTTACACTAGTAAGATGGAATACAACAATCAAGAGGGATGATCAAGCCCCTAGGACAAAGATCCCATGGAAAACTAAGCATAAGAACAAAGGAATGCACAAGTGTTGAAATGAATTGAATGAAGCTTCGATCATCAATCCAACTAGTTGTGAAAAGAGATCTAGGTTGATTTTTTGAAAAAGAGAATGTGTACTCACTCTGGGGCCACAAAACTAGTTGTCCACGGGGTGAGAAAGCCCAACTATATACTCACTCTAGGGCCACAAAACTAGTTTTATGCGAGGTGAGAAAGCCCAAAAAGTGAGATACATACGCTAGTTATTATGCACTCACAAAACACAAAAGTGGCTATGGGGAAAAGTCATGTCGCTATTTGGGCTTACCACTCAACCATGTTAAAGCTATATCACTTGATAACTTTAATAAGGCACCACACAGCCAAAGAAAATGTAAATGTTAAGATTAAAACAATATGGCACTACAGGCATGCAAGTTGTGTTATGCAAGGTGGCCAAGCAATGCAACAATGTAAAAATGAAAAAATATAATGTAAAAGATTGTTCAAAGGAGTCTTGTTCAGTTTATGTAAGGTCAATCACTTAGGGAACATTGTGTCTAATGTCTCCAAGAGAGGACCAATCAAAGAATAGTATATTCACAACTTAGGGGATGCAGTGCATTGCATCAAACCACAAAGAGGAATGTAATATGCTGAGATAGATCACACTTATGAAGGACATCACACCCAATTTCATCCACAAAGTGACAAACACATCATGTAAATGACAAGGCTACACTAAGAAGCATGAATGCACAATGAAATAATGGTATTGTATGCCCCCCACTTTAAAGGAATTGCTACACATCGTTCTGTGAGCAATTACTTGAAAGTAGAGAAGAAAAGGAAATGCAAAAAGAAAACAAGACATGAAAGCCAACCTGGAAATCTCTATGCCAAGTCATATGTTTCAATGTGGGTTGTGTCATGTTAAGGAGAAATGAAAGACAAACAAAGGAAGGGAGTTGCCTCCCAAAAAACAAAGTACACCAAACACATAAGGGATCTACGGATCTGGGGTCAATATAGTCGTTGCTACAATTTTTTTATGAAAGAGCGTGAAACTTTCATCATTCCCCAAATACACATAAAATTGGAAGAATGACATAAAGAGAGCGAAAAAAAAAAGAAAAACAAAGTCCATTTTGAGTCAACATGGAAGAGACATTGTGGTCTCAACGCTTTTCATCATCCCCAAAAGGAAAACACAAGTGAAAAGAAAAGGAAAAAATGAAAAGTGTTTTGGGTCAACATGAAGGGGACATTTGGTCTCACGCCTTGCATCATCCCCAAACTTAAAAAAAGACCATTTCTCTAACAACATGGAAGAGATTCACACTTTGTAGTCATCCCCAAAGGAAAAAAAAACACAAAAACAAAAAGGAAAGCTCCTGACAAGGATCTCATTTAATAACATGGAAGAGACATGTTTTCACGCTGAAGACCCCAAAAGGAAAACACAAAACAAAAGGAAAAGACCCAAGAAACCAACATGGAAGGCGACAGGCCTCTATGATTTATGGCCATCTCAAAAGAAACAAACAAAGAAGGAATGATCGATATCAGGTGGACGATCTGATCTGACCGAGGAAACGACGGATCTGGTTGATCTATCTGGAATCGCAAGCGCTAAACTAGAGTTATTGTACCCAAAGTTCTTCACTTGGTGGAAAGGATGTATCATTTAAGCTCATTGTAGATAAAAATAAAGAGTTCAAATCATTGTGTACTTCTTCATCTATTTTAGTGACTATCGCATCATCAGCATAATCATCAAGATTAATAACTATTTAGAGGTACAATGTTACATGATCGCGAAATCCTACCTAAACTATCTGACAAAATATGTATAATTTGATGTATCGTCGGGTGGTTGTAAAATTTGATGTGTAATTTGCAATTTTTTGAAATTTTATCCTCGACGTTCATCGAAATTTTGATGAACCTGGGGTTTGTCAAAATGTCGGCTATCATTTTCATCAAATTTTCAACAAACATGAAAAATAGAAAAAAATCAAATTGTGGCCGACATAAAGAAAAGTGAGTTTGTGCCTGATTTATTGTGACAATGTTTTGCTATACTTGAGACAGTTTGTGGAGAACTAAGGACAATTTTCTTGAGAAAAATCAAAGAAAATTCAAGAAGATATCGCCAAATTGAGGGTAGTCATTGTCTTTTTGTAGAATTCAGTTGTGAAGTCAAATTTTTAGTTCCAGGTTTGAAAATCATATTTTAAAGCAACATCTCATCAGATTTCATTTTTAGAGGTTTAGGGTTTTGAGAATTTCATGTCCAGATTTTGTTGTGTGGAATCACCATAAGATCATAACCAAGGAACAGATTCTTGTGACTGTAATTATGTGATCCATAACTCTATTGGTCATGCGACACAATTGTGCCATAACAAATACAGGATGCATTCATGTGTGACCCAAGTTTAATGTGGCTATGTTGTGATAGAAATGGAGGCACTCATATAATTTAGTTAATTTAGGTTGTATAATGTAGGTGTCAATCATCATTGGGTGCATTCAGGTTGTCTCAAGTTTAACAGGATAGGATGTAATTATAGCATGATCGAAGAGTGATTACCTCTTGCTGCAATAAAGAGCCTATAACTCTGGTTGATATGCAGAGTGATTGTGTTATATCAATTATGTAGTGCATTCAAGCACAACCCATGTTTAATGGGTTATTTTAGAGAGTGATCAAGATTTTCTAAACCTTATGAATTTTACTTGACATATATTTGCATACCCCAAATTCTTCAGAGATGAAGTATCAATGTATCCTATATAGGGTTATAGAATGATTTGAATTATAAAGCAAATGATGTATTTCCTTATAATTAGATAATGTGGAGATCTCCCTAAATCTTCCCAACACTATCCCTTTGGCACGCTCATATTACTCTAGCTACTAGGGTTTTGCATGTGACATCTTTTAATATCTTCATGATCGTGGGGCTTTTAAATAGATCTTGGCCTTTTTCAATCATTTTCATGGTAAATCTTGAGTTTCATAATCCACCTTCTCAATCTCTTCTAAGAACTGTCTTAGTTAGATCATATAGTATGCATATGTGCTAAAGTCCTTCATACCTACCATTGTTCCAAACCACTACTCACTTCCTTGCTTAAAATGTTGCCTCCATAAGCACAATATCATGTTTTAAAATCATGGTTGCCAGTGATTGACCATTAAGGTCACCACTTTCATCATGAAGATACAATGAGATTTTTGTCTTCAAACTCAAGGCATTATACAAGATAACATTGTGAATTTGTTTGTTGTGTACGATTTGATTTCCTTGCAAATTTACTACTTTGCTAACTGTCTTTAAGACTTGATATTGCACCCTTAGCTACAATCTCAAACAACTCACTCACTATCACTTGAAGATTCCTTTCATGATCATCCTTCTATAAAATCAAACTATGCCCTATAGATTGTCTACTTACTACAGGGGACTCATTGTTTCATGGTATTTAGAAATTTAAGATCCTTAAACTCCTTATTGACACTCTGTCCAGCACATATCATCAGCTCTCCAACAACATGAGTTCAAAACACTACTCAAACATGAACCACTCACCCATTATACATAATGGCTAAGAAGAAACATTGAACCTATGATTACCACTGTTACTTCATTTGAACAGTCATTCCCTGATTGCATTTGCCTTATCTAACACTACCAAAAGCATTTGAAAACCCCTTAAGGTCAGCAAGGGGGTAAGGAAACTCACTGTTAAAATCTCCACTTTACTATGCAAGGTTTGAGCTTTATTATCTTGTCACTACTTAGCCTGTTTTTGACTATCACATCTCAAGTGACTGTCATTCTTCTTACCATAGATTGCATTTATAAATGTCACTAAGCTACATAGTGTGTTTGTTATTGGTTACAATATTTAGATTGCAAGATTTTGTTATTACTTACAATGTCTCAATCTTTCTGGTATTGCAACCTCACTAATCTGCTATAGTTATTTTTCATGTTTCTCTACTGAGGTCAGGGTTTGTTCTAACCATGCTCTACCAATGCTTTTATGAGTATTAGGGCTCCTCAACAGTTGAGGGCCCCTAGGATGTTTCCTCCATCATAAGAAGTGACACACATTGCATCTTTAACTGCAAAGGATAGGATTGGGTATCACATATTGTGCAATGATGATTCAATTTGCTCTTTAGAATGGCACACGGTTCTTGTATTAGAAGGCCATAGCTCCATCACAGGAAGTTTGTGATCAAGTTCAATATTCTGATTTTAGGAGTCTAACGGTTGGAAATCATAGTAAAATCAGAATTTAATAAGTTTTGGAATTAGCATTTTAAAGTGTTTTTGGGGGTCATTAACTTTAGACTATCTTATCTTTTCCAGGGGTGGTTGCATGCCAAATTTTTTTGGTGTAAAATATCAGAATTATTAGATTTTGTTACCTGTCTATTTATAAAAATTATTGGAGTGTGAGTTTGATATTTTTTGAAGATCTAAATAGTCAAGCTTGGTAAAGAAAATCATGTCAGATAATATTAGTCCGCAACAAAACGAAGAGACACTTGATAGATTGTGGGCTAGATTGAAAAGAAATGGTGATGATAAATGTTATTGTCCTTGCAATAATTGCAAGGGCTTAAAGACAAGATGACTTTTAATCACAATAGCTGAGAAACATTGTAGGTAGCATGGTCACGTTGAAGGGGGCATGATTATCGTCCATTGGTAAGTTGTTCATTATATGTGTCTATATTGATTGAATTTGTAAATATTTATATCATTTTAACATTTTATATATATATATATATATACAATCACTTGATCATGATCATGGTTTATTTGTGCCTATCATTATTATAAAGGTGGGGCACCCTAGGGCAGATGATATGGATTATCACGGCCTGGAGAATGTGGTTTTGCAAGCGGACGAACATGGAGCTGTGAATATCGAAGATGAAGTTAATGATCCTATGGAAGAAGATGATCATGTGCTAGAAAACATAGTTGAAGATGATGGTACGAATACATTGATCCTTGACACATTTAGTGGCAGAGCTGATCATGATGATCAAGATGACTTCGATGATGTTCATGATTTACCTGTACTTGAGAAGGCATACAAGTCCCTTTATGAAGGCTTCCAAACAACTCTTCTCTCTGTTGTATTGTTGTTGTTGAACTTGAAGGTTATGAATGGTTTATCAAACATAGCAATCTCATGGATGTTAAGGTATGTCATATATGTCATCTTTTTTCATTTATTTTAATTGTTGTTAGTTCATCACTAGTAAATAAAGGATGAAATGTGTACCATTAATATTCTTTATATGAACAAATTACTTTTTGTTGTAGATTGATTGGTGAATTTTTGTTACCACCATCAAATATTTTACCTAGCTCATACCGAGATTTATGTGCCATTATGAAAGATATCAGAATGGAGTATCAAGCAATAGATTCATGTCCCAATGATCATATTATATATCATAAACAACAAGAATTTGCAATAGAATGCCTAGAATGTCATATCAGTAGATATCAAATAGATCAACTAACAAAAAGGGTTCCTCGCAAGGTTCTTCATTATATTCTCATTATTCCACGTATGCAATGATTATTTAGGTGTGAAAGCTTAGTGCAATTTATGGATTACCATGCACGAAATAGAAGTGGAGATGACATTTTTGAATTCCTCTTGATGGTTTTGCATTTAGGGACATGGAGGAAAAATGCCCACACTTTAAAGAAGAACCTCATAATCTCAAGCTTTCATTGGGAGCAGACGGTGTTAATCCATTTGGAGAGTTGAGATCTATTTATTCAGTGTGGCTTGTTTTTGTTATCAACAATAACATTCCTCCATGGATGTCAATAAAGAGGGAGAGCATAATGTTGTCAATGATTGTTCCAGGTATTTGTTTACATCAATTTTCTTTAATGCAGTAGCATCTCATTTGTCTTATTAGTTGCATAATGACTTATATTTTTTTCATTTAATAGTCATGTACATTAATTTATATATATTGCAGTAAAACAGTTATAATAATTATGTAATGTTTATGTTCATTCAGCTATGTAAGTACCAAGTTAAAGATATGAATGTATATATCGAGCCTCTTATCGATGAGTTACTAAAATTTGGAATGGCCTCACTATGTATGACGTCTGTAGACCAATAGGACAAAGACAATTTAAATTCCATACAATTATTGTATGGAAAATTCATGATGCCCCAAGGCTAACACATTTTTGTGGTATGTTATAACATTTGACTGCACTTTAACAATATTTAATTTGATGAACTAGATATCATGCATGTTTTTAAAATAATCTATTCATTATATATAATTAAAAAAATTGACATATTTAATTCAATTATATCATCTTGCAGGTCTTCAAACAAAGGGAAAATTTGCATGTCCGATTTGTGGTCCAAAGATGAAATCTCGCCGTTCAAAAAGTTTAGGAAAGTAGGTGTTTGATGAGTATAGGCACTTCCTCCATAGAAATCATAAGTATCGAACTACTAAAAAACATCTTTTCAATGGGAAAGAGGAGACTAAATCAAAACCATGTAGAATGACACCTCGCCTATGGAAGTTGGAACACTAGTACATTTTGACCCATTTTTCGATGATCGTTTCTCAAAATTTTGGTGGCCGTTCATCGCTATTATTTCATCAGAATTTTGACGTTTCAAATTTTGTCAAAATTCTGACAGAATAATAGCGATGAACAGACATCGAAAAATGGGTCAAAATGTACCAGTGGAATATAATAGAATTAATTGTCAAGGTTATATGTGGGAGTCCTCTTGTCTTGTGGCTCCACATTGTGATTGACTTTTGTATTTTTCTTGGTGTCTTTGTTTGATCCATCTTTCTTTGGGATCCATTTTAATTTCATTTGTCCACTTGTCCTTTTGTTTGATTCAATGGCATTAGACATTTTATTTTGATCTTTTGACTTGTAAGCCTTTTGTTTTTGTTGGTTCCAAAGGGAAGGTTTATTTATGATAGAATGATGATTTATGGTGTGGGTGGAGGGGGTGTTGGCAGCAATCTTATGACAAGGATTTCTCATGGATTCCATTTTGATGTTTATATCTAACAAAGTTGCCCCCAGTATTGAGGAGGTACCACTGAAATCATTTGATTTTCTATCTGAGGAATAGCCAAGACCTTGATGTCTGTAATTTGCCCGAAGTTGTATTAGTTCTAGAATACCTTGCTCGTGTATGCCTAGTCCTTTGCCTTGATATTGCATGCTTTGAAAGATTCTGTTTGTGATGGGGTATTTATTGTTTTGAAAGCAAGATGCTAACCCATCATGATGTCCATGGACACTGTCACCTATAATATTTTCATTTGCAAGAAAGCCTGCTCTGACAAAGATAGATGACCCTAGTTGATAAAGTGTTAGCTTCATTGTCATGTTGGACATATTCTTGACTGATATCTTTGATCTGATCATGTGACATATCAAGTTCAGATGATTCTGTTGGTGCTTCCAAGGAAATTTCGAAGCCATCATTATGTTTAGTGTCATAGAGTCCAATGATTTTAGCTATAACTTGATGATATGAAAGCATGTCCCTAGTGGGAGATTCTTCTTCTAGAGGAATATCGTCTATGTGTCCCCTGGAGGAAAGTGTCTCATTATGGGAAGTGTCAATAGTCGAGGCTTGTATAGGCTCATCAAGTGTTTGATCATAAATGGTGTAAAGGTCAAGGAGTGGATCATTTTGGACTTCTTGGTCAACAATAGGGTCTTGGTCGAAGATGGGGTTGTCGTAGATGATATAATCAGAAATGGAATTTTTGTTAAGGATAGGTGTGTTTTGGATGTCATGATTATTTTGAAGGACATCTTGAATGGACTTTGAGATAGGTTCATTGGATGAACTACCTTGTTCTTGACATGAGGGTGACATTATAAGGTCATGCTTTGGGCTTTCATTTTGACATGTATCCTCAAGTGTAGATGATGGGATGTGACTTTGAGTAATGACAAAATTTTCATGACTAGATGTGGCTTGTGAGGGGATGACTTGAAAATTATTAATGGATGAAGGACTAGGATAGGACATGGAGACTTGGACTGGACTAGTATGTGAAGGACTAGGATATGACATGGGGACTTGGACTAGACTAGCATGTGAGGGATAGAGATAGGACATGGAGTCTTGGACTGGATTAACTATTGAAGGACAAGGATATGACATGGAGACTTCGACTGGATTGTTGTAAGGTTGATTGAAATAGGACATGGAGACTTGGACCGGATCGGTATGGTATGATGTGGGGACTTGACATGAGTTGGTAGATGGTTGATAAGGGATGCATACTTGGACAAGATTAATAGGTGAAGGACTAGCATATGATGTGGAGGTTTGGAATGGACTAGTTGATAGTTGGCTTCCCTTGTCAAAGTTAGGATAAGGGTGATAAGTGGACATTTGTTGTGGACTAATGTCATGGATTGTGTTAAGTGACTTTTGGTAGTGAGGGTAGACGGATGGAGGTGGAAAAGTATTTATGTCAAAGTCTTGTGGTAACTTAGCCCCTTGGTCCAAAAGCATGGCTAGATACCTTTGAGGGTCACGTAAGATTGATTTTTTTACAAAGGAGACTATATCAGGATTTTGCACTGTAGCTTCTAAGTCTTTGACATATACTCGTCCATTCTGGTCTCTTTTTATGAATGGCTCAAAAAAAATTTGTGATGAAGATGGAATGTTCATGGAAGATTGCATGTTCATGTTGTGAAATGGGTCAGAAAAGGTCTAATGTTTCACTTGGTTGTTTCTAGATGTTGGACCATTGTTTGGTTTGTTTCAGTATCTAGAAAACACTTGCGAGCATGATATTTTGACTGTAAGCAAGCACACATCAGATAAGTACAATCCTAGGTTAGGTCAGGACAATATTCACTAGATTCCACGCAGGTTTCCCCAATCGCATATCTGTAGCATGTGAATTCAAAAGCTTGGTTGCACGGGATCCCCCTTACAGTGCACTCTCTTCTTAGGCCAACCAAGCTTCCAACCCCCATGAAACTCCCATGGCAAGTTGATCACCTCTACTACAAACTGCGAAAGTGTGGATGCCTTCACACCGACTGGTGTTGTGCTAGCAAATAGAAGGTTTTTGGCTTACTACACAAAGGTTTTTAGTTCGAGACCCCCATTCGAGTGGCCATACATGGGGCAAGAGATTAATCACCAATTTAGGTGGCACTCCAGCCTGAAGAGGTTAAGCTCAACAGGGTTTAAGGGAGTACTACTCTGTCCGTATGACACATCTGCACTCATAATCTTAGGTTTTCCCTTAAGATTCACATTTATATACCGGTTGAGGGTAGCTTGGCCTTAGCTCCATTGCTAGTTTGAGTCATGTTGGGGTGATGAAATCCCTAGGCAGGCCCAATTTCTAGAGTTAGTAACCATTTCTCTTACACCCAAGATCGCCTAAAAGCTCGAGGGGAGAGGATACTCCGATTACTAAGTTAGGGTAATAATAGATAAAATGGGTTTAGTTTTCTGATCACAAGGTTTTCACCAAGTGAGAGCATACTCACCTACCATTTTGTAAACACAATCAAGTAAAGAAGACATGAATGTTATTTTTATGTGCACCAAAATTAAATGTTTACTAATCTATGAAAAAGAAATAAGCACAATGTTTGTTTTATTTCATCTTCGACATTCAAATTTGCAAACAAAAGATTAGTAGTTTCTTTATGAAATGATCTTCGACACATGAATAGTGACCGCCACACGCTGCAAATGAAGATTAGTAACACAAAACCCTAAGCTAGCTAACATGCAGGAATGAAAAACCAGAGAATCAGAAGACCATAAAACCATAAAAGAAACCAAAAACCAAAAACTAGAAAAACCCTAAAATCGAAAACCAGAATGTCAAAAATGAAAGAGAATCTTTACCAGTCGAATGCGTCACGACAGGGCAAATGCATCACTTTGTTCATCAAATGCAGCTTGGTATTTCAACTACAGCTTTTTGGACTGCGATTGTGGCTTGACAGAGCGATTGCAGCTTTTCTACTTGCGAATGCGTCGTGACGCATCAAATGCGTCATGTTTAAAAAAAAAATGGTTGCGTCGCTCTGTACCTGTACCTGCAAAAACAACAGAAAACACCAAACTGTATGGAAATAATAGCTAGAAACAGAGTCGTGTTCACGTCGGGTTCACCAAATGTATCACTGGAAAATTTAGATTGTTAGATTGTTAATCAATAAACATTAAAATCCAATGAAATGACAAAGCACAAAGGAAAAGTGATGAAAACAAAAGGAACGATATTACTAGATATCTTCATCTTCCATGGTTCACCTTTGTTACACCTTCTAGTTTGCAGCAAATCGAATGAGGCCCTCAGATTTCAAATGAGCAACCTATAATAATGTCCAAGTCCTATGCAAATGTTGAAGGATTTATATAATTATGCCTATGTCTATGACAATATGCTAAAAATGAAATAATGACTACTAATGCCAAATGACTATAATGCCTATATTGAAAATGAAATTGTCGGATCCTGAAATTATGAGCAAAATTGTCTTTTATAGAAAACACAATTTTGAGTGGACGGATGAGATTGAATTCTAAGAAAGACCTAGAATGAGAGGTCCAGATTAAATATGAGAATCCCTAATCAAGGTTAGGGAAAAATCCTTAATCGAATGGTCAGAATAATGTCTCAGATAATCAGATTGACGGTGGAGAATAAATGAGGAAATTAATTAAAGAAATAAAGATTTTGAAAAATCAAGAAGATAAAGACTGCCTGATTTGTGAGATTCAAAAAATCAAGAAGATAAGGGTTGAACTGAAGATTCAATTTGAAAAATCAAGAATCACCATTGCTTCGTTGATTTCTTAGAATAATATTTTGAACAATTAATTCAAAATAATGATTTTAGAGACACAAATGTAATCTTTCAGATTATTTACCAAATGGACTCCTACGCCATTAGAAAGTGATGACATTTTAAATACTTCATTTATTTAAATGAGGAATATATTAATTTTGGATAATTAAATACCAAAGATACCTCATTTAATTTAGCAGATAAGATTAATTACACTAAATTAATAATCAATTCACTTTACCACATGAGACGCTAGTGATATATTAAATAAATAATAGAAACTTATTTATTTAATAACCAAGAAGAAATAAAGTGAATAGAAGGTAATTAAATAAATTAAGAAATTTATTTAATTAAGGGAAAACTTAGACAATTAATGGCGTATTTTAATAAATGTAACAAAATTTATTTATTTAATAATCATGTATTAAATAAGAGTAGTCGATGAATTCACTAAATAATTATGAATTATTTAATCAATAGTCAAATGTGACCAAAAGACATACAATTAAATGTCATACTATGCTTAGGATCTAAAGTGGTAAAAATGAAGCTTGTAGGTTTAGGTCATTTTAGGTGTCTATAGTACTTATTTAATTTTAATTAATATATGATCTTTCTTCAAACCCCAGAGGGATGCACTACATTTGTACGTTGCAAACAATCTTGATTGGATGATGGTATGGATCGAACGATGTCAACAATCTGGTCGCACATTAACATGGGAAGGTGTGGCTTCATTGGTTAAAGAATCTCATCGTAATGGAGATTCCAATGTTAAACAAAGGGAAATTGATTTAGCAGATGGTTTAAGAGATAAACAGGTACGTATAAATGTATTAATCACCCATATTATTTAATTATTTTCAAGTATATTGATGTATATATATGTTGAGATTGTTTTCTTTGCATACATTCCGCCAAGAATAAATATGTTTATCAACTGACGATATTGCAATAATTTTTACATGTTTGACATATTGTAGGTGAAACACCACAAGGCTATGTGGTGCAATGGTTGTAAATTTTGAATCAAAATGTTGGATGATATGAAGAAAACTTGTGATTCTGGTATAACTGCAGTCTTTCAGGTGACTAATGTTTCATCTAGAAGCGACATACATCCAGAAGTCTCAGAAAATCGATACTATGGGATTTTGGATGATATACTTGAGTGTGACTTTAAGTCCTTCAGATTAATTTTTTTCGTCGTCCTATGGTACAAGCTACGATTGAATGAAATGATCCTGAGAGAACTGTTATTGAACATGATAATGGATTTACCATGGTTAATGTCATTAAGGTTGATCGGTACAAATGAAATGAGCTCCTATGTTCTTCCCAAGCCACGTGTGTATTTTACTTAGAGGTACTAGGTAAACTAGGTTGGTCATTTGTTGTTTGACATGATCTAAGAGGAAGGCCAGTAAAGTATAATGTGGTGGAAGAAGAAGATACTAAAGAACTAGAAGATGATGTAGATGATGATCATGATCAACGGTTAGTTGATGATGTCCTTGATGAAGATGTCGAAGAGGAGGAACTAGATCATGATGATGTAGGAGTTAATGTTCATGAAGATGATATCCATGTGGATGATGACATTATCAAAACTGATATCGATGACGATGATGATAATATGACCAATCTCATTAATGTCAAATCACCCGATGATACAAAAAGAGTTGGATGAAGAAGAAGATCAATGACATTGAAATGTAGTAGTTATGTGATTATATTATCTATTTGATATTAATTTTGATAGAATTATATTTGACTTATGTGGTTACATAATTAATTCATGATGTTTCTAATTTTTATGCCATTACATGATTAATTTAATGATGTACTTTTTAATGTTTGAAAGGTCAAAAAATTAAAACATTTCAATAGTGATGTTAACAACCTTGAAAATAGTGTGTTTTATGTTTCATATGATCATAAAAGATTAAAAAGTCAGTTGTAGAGGTGGTTGTTCGCTTCACATGCATGTTATTCTTTTACACAACTAGGTTTGTCTTCTAATCTACCTATGGAATTGCCAATTCCAATCGAAGGTAACTCGAAGGACCTGGACCAACTGACGAGGACTTTAAAAGCCTCCTACACTTCAGGCTCTACAAGACCCGAGAGGGTGATCCCTTAATGCGTTTACAACCTCTGCACCATTATTATAAACAACATTAACAATAGCATATGATCTCACTTAATAGCTTAACACGATAAGATAATATCAACTAGAATTCGTTGTTCATAGACAATATCAACTATCTAGAGCGTGACATAATGTGAGGCCCACCTCTATGCTACATCCAGTAAGTGAACTATTTTAAGTTTATTTATTGATTACACCTGATGATACCATTGATGAAAGGAGATTTAGACATTTGTGTTCATGTGATGATTTGATTATGACTATGCTACATCTAGTACTTGGATTATTTTGAGTTTGGTTATTGTCTATCCTATTGATACTATTGATGACAAAATATTTCAACATTTAAGATAATATGATTATCTGATTTTGATTATGCAACATGCTAGCTAAATATCATGATTGATCTAATTTTATGTTGGTTATCAAGTTTGTTTAATTTGAATTTGAAAACTTAATGATGAATGAATGAAACAAGTGGTGTGAACCAATCATGTTGCAATTAGATGAGTATGAAAATTAATGTTAATGAAAATGAGATAAGATAGGTGGCTAATGATTTTTTAATTATGTTATAGGATCTTTATGCTATACAAATTATGAAACTTGTGTGAATGCAATTGTGATTCAAATGATTTTATTAGTATATGAATATGATTTACTTGCATGGATTAATGTGTGTATTGAATGTGTAGGTACATTTTCCATGGCCAATGGAAATTGGAGGCAACTCTTGGGAACCCTATGTAAATTAACTAGTGAAACAGAGCTAAACTCCATATAAAAGGACTATAGTTCCATCATGTAATTATTGATGTTATTTTTGAATGTTTTTAATTTAGTTTTTATTGCCATGTCAGTACATCTAGGAGGTGAGTTGTCTATCCAAGTGGATAAACTAGGATTTGAACTTTTAGGCACTTTTTGGGGATTGAAAAGTGATATTTTTTAAGTTTTTTATGGGTTTAAGGTCCCTAGGGCAGGTACCTATGGGTTAGGTACCTTTTTAGCTCAAAATCATGGGTCACTCTCAAGATTGGGCACTCTTTTTGAGGCCTTAAAAAGGTTTTACGAAAATAAGGTTTGGGAAGTGGGATGGGGACTAGTCTCTTTCCATCCCCACTTCTCCAAGTTGCCTTGAAAGGCTCCCAACTCCTCATACATGTGTGAGAACACATGGGTGAGTGTGCTTGGGAGAGTGGATGGGAGGTTCACAAATGTCAACTCCCTATTCAAAGGAATTCAAACTTGAGTTCCTATAAAGAAAACTCAAAAAAAGGGTTATGGGATTCTTTTTGCATTCTTGATTTTGGTTGAATTTTGGGGGAGTGAGGAGTTTGAAGAAAAATATTGGAAGAAGAGGAGTTGTGTGGATCCTCAACCCATCTTTCTTTGAGCTTGGTTTTAAGGTAGATTCACCACTTTTGTTTTCTACTTCTTCATGTTTGTATTTGAAAGATTATATGTGTAGGTGAAAATATGTGATTGAAACTTTATCTATTGTGTTTGATTTGTATGTTTATTTCAAATTTCTCTTCGAGCATATCTTCTTGTGTTTTTGATGTATTATGTATTATGGGAAAAAGCGTTGTGTAGGGATAGGCTCACCCAGGTTGGGAAGAGCATCCCTTGTTGGGGATGGTATGGAGTAGGAACCTCCATGGGGAAGTTTAATTCCTCCTTGAGCCTAGAGAGGCTCAAAAAGGGTATGAGTACCCATATGTAATTGTCAAATGGTAGAATTGTTTTCAGTGGTATGGGTTTTGGAGAAAGAGAAGTTATTAAAGAAGGGTTGCATGTGAAATGATGGGAGTGTGATATCGACTTCTTCTTTTTTCTATTACTATAAGTCCCCATATGGAGTGTGTAGTCCACCCCCCATCCCCCTCTTTGGATTTGATGGAATCATAAAGTTATATGAAAATCCCTTTGGTGAGTGTGAAAATAATCTTTTGTGTATCATGTGTGTGTAAATATTGTTTTGCTTCATTTTGCTTGTACCCGGTTACCTTAGTTGCCTCCTAGCTCGGGGGTGGTTGGTTTTCCAACAAAAGGTTGGGTGGTGAGCACCCCATTGGCCTCTAGAGAAACGTTTGTGTGTATTTTGCAGACTATAAGAAGTTAAATTGTTCTTGGAATAGCTATGTTTCTTATGGATTAAGTTGGTGTTATTATACCCAAGTAAAACTACCTCTTTCTAGGTTGAAATTTATAATCTTGAAAAGGAAATTTTATAGAACATCTTAGATACTTCAATAGCTTATATTTTACTTACAAAAAAGAAAATTATTTCTACATGCAAATGAAGGTTAAGTATATTTGATGCTTAGGGGAGAACTATGTGAAAGTTTTGTTGTAAAGGCTTTAGATATCAAACTTTTGTTAACAAAACAAAAAAAAGGGTATTTTGACTGCAATTTTTAATTTTAATTTTTTTCTATGTGGACATCAAGAAAATAAAAGATTGACTATCTTCATACATAGAGAAATAAATGTGTTGTTTTGAAGAACAATCTAAAAATTTTAATATTGTGAAATTATATTGGAAATTTTTGTATCAGTTAGTGGGATGTCAACATGATTTGAATGTTATAGTTTTCAAAAGAAATATATTCAAAATAATACAAAATGGGAACTACCCAAGTTATCTTCTGTGGGATGTAGGTTGTATCCGAAATGAGGTGTTTTATTTTATACATTTTCTTTCAAGATATGCTCATACACACAAAGTCAGTAGATCTCTCACTTAATATTCAAGATATAAGCTTGCAGAATGTTTTAATCAAAAATATAACTTTGGTATAAGGTGGAGTGATATTGTGGTCAGATAAGGAATATATATATATGGGTCATGATGACTGACACTAAATTTCCATTTGCTTTTTCTTTTCTTTTGTAAGCACTAAATTTAAAGATTTTGTGTTTAGTCCTCTCTGGAAATCTACTGGAGAGGATAGATGTACATAAGAATATGATATCTTGAAAGAACACAAAAAAAAAAGCGAGTATAGGGATGATGCTCTTAAATAGAATTTGCATACTAAAAGATGAAATATGTATCTATTCCCTCAGCTAGGTCAAGATTTCTAGAGAAATTGAAGCATAAGACTGTTTCTAACATAAGCCTGTGAATTCATACAAGTAGCTTTGTGTAGGGTTATAGTGTTGTTGGTGTATTTTGAAGAGTAGTCAATCCCAATTTATACAACTAAAGATCTAGAGATTACAACATACCTACACTAAATATAACTGTACATTTCTCAATATTTATGTCACTACATGTAATAGTGCTTCGACTTCTATTTCTTTCTCTTAACAATAAAGATCTGAACAATTTCCTAAATAGTAATGCATATTTTTGGTGAAATGTATGGATGTGCCCAAACTGAATGGGAGGTAAGAACATTTC
>VDFB02003593.1:0-10942 GCA_007258455.2 Sequoia sempervirens | reverse complement strand
GTCTCCTTTTACCATGAAAAGATTGAATATTCTTTCTTTGGCCTATCATTATGATTTTTAAGATTCCTCAATTGAGTTCAATATAATAGTCAAGTGTCTATACCAAAGATGATAGAGAAAATAATCATGAAAGGAGAATATGATGGTGATCAATGACAAGGCAAAGGTACATTTGACAAATAAAGAGTAGAGGAATGCATAGTGAACATCATGGTACAACTTATGATATAAATTAAGCCACATGGTTGATGCTTTTGAATCCTTTGCATCTAAAGGAAATTTTTCTTAACATAAATATTGCTAGGGAATTTCAATGTTGCCATTGTAGTTGGCATTAAAGCTAGTACCTGCAACATTGAAAATTATCCTTATATAAGAATTCCCTCCATCTTGTTGATTGGCTTGTAACACTCTTGATGGTGGCTATATGAAATGTAATTCTGATTCCTCTTCTACATTAGAGGGTTCATAACCTTGATCTCACTCTTATGAATTATCAAAATTAGAATCACTAGCTTCCATATTCAAAAATTCCCAACCACCATCTTCAAAATTTTTATCTAGATCATCAAGCAGAATAGTCTTACAACTTGTCACACTAAGTTCTTTCTTACTTTCATAATAATTTTTATATCCATGGAGTTCATCCATTCCTTGATGCCATCAAGAAGATTGAGGAATGGCGCATATGGAGTACATCTCGCTTGAATTATTTGAAAACAATAGCCATATCAAATCCCTTTTCCCAAGTCCTACTCTCTCAAGGTTAACAATCTCAATCTCAGTAATAGTGATTACTAAGAAAGGTAATTCCACCAACTCTACCAAAAAATTTACCATAGGAATAATAAAAGTAGAGGATTTGAAAGGAACTCCATGAAAACCAAGCTCTCTAAATGCTATATAAAATTCTAGTTCAAAATATTTTAGATGAGGTTGTTCCCATAGCTCTCTTACTCGCTTGACAAATCCTTGAAACTATGTATTGATTTTATTTTTCCTATTCCTCTTTTATTGTTCTTCCTTAATTTCATCAAGATCATACATTGACCTTCTTGCCCCTCCTAAAGTTTGGACCACATCCATTACCTCCACATAAAACTGGACATCCTTGGTCTTCATGGTTCCCATGCCAGGATATGGTTATGCAAATGAAATGAAGAAAAAGTAATCATCTCCTTATCCATTGGTTGGAAGAATGCATGCTTAATGTTTTGATACATGATATCAGCTCTCTCTTCTGCTCTCATGGTTGAATATCAAAATCTAGTATGGTGGGCCTCCAGAGTTCTAGTCATCTTTCTTCCTCTTCCACCAAATGTTGTCCTGGTCCACATGTTTGCTAGCCTAATTGGCTTTGTTTTTGAAAGCTGAAGTTTCTCCTAAGTCACCAGTGTAGCTCTCTCTACCTTTTCAAGTTCTCTTTCATTGCTATAGATCATCTTTGGGATTTAGTCATTTGTACCACATGGTTGATGTGCTTTGAATCCTTTCATCTAAGGGGTTTAAAACCTTAGGGGCCTTAGATGAGAAAAAAAGAAGTAATGTTTTTCTTTTTATGTGAGGACCTAGTAGTGAGATAAAGAGGGGACTGTGATAGAAAATGAAAAAGAAGACATAAAAATTCATGGACCATACTATATCACCTACATGCTAGCAATTGGGCGACATGAATGTAGTAGATTTAGGTATGATAGGTATTTGCAAGGTATATTTGAGGAATATATAAGAATGAAGAAGAATTCAATGGATCAAATTAGTACAAATATTTTCCTAAAAGATTCCCACACCCTCATATTAGGGAATTTAATCATTTCTAAGCATTTTCCACGTCTCTATGGGAAAGTTTGAGAGGTCTAATAGTTGAGAGTTTAATGAGTACTTATAACTTCTTTCCATGCAATCATGATTAATAGAGAACATATAGGGAAACTTGATGAGCTATGCAACAAATGAAGAGAATGTAGGGTATTTTAACCTAGTCTTAAGCATCTCCAAGCATCTAGGAGATATTGAAGGAGTCTTGGCTGATAGATAGGGTCGAGGATAGAAGTTTTATTTTTGGTTACATTGACATCATGTGTAGGACATCCATAGTCTTATTCTTGGTTACGTTGACATCACAAAAAATTATATAGGATGGAGTAGAATGTAGCTCTACCTTTGTCAATTCCATGTTAAATTTTTATTATATATAGCTTACTAGTGTAGGAATTCTAAGACAAAAAATCATAGTAGGACGATTCTTAAAAGCTTGAATAATAACCTAGTGAACCCATATACTCTTATGACTGTATATACACAAATCTAGATTAAACTTAAAATTCATTAGTTAAGTTCTCTTTATTCTATATTACCTCCGTGATGTTTGAGTAAATCTACTCGCACTCGGAGGTGTTCCCTTGAATCCTTCGACAGTACCCTATTCGACATCCAAAATCACATATTAAAATACCATTCGTAAAACAATGCTATTAACACATGTGTACTAAATTTAGAATTGTTTACTAACTTTACATACCCCACTGATAGGTGTACTACAAAAATAAATAGGTTGATGACTAGTATATCCAGGCTCAACGCTATGACCCTGCAATTTTATTAAAATAATAAAACTAAATTAGTTAATCTTGCATTTCACAATCGAAATTTAATAAACTAAATTCAATGAACATGTTGAATTTTACCACTGCCAATACCTATATGCATCATGCACGTCAATCACTCCTCTCCATCCCTCAGAGATGCATAATGGATTCATTGTGTAGAAGATATGAATCAGTGATAGCACCCCTCCCAGGGCCTACAGAGGGTCATAATGGTCATGGGTTCAAGAAGATCGACACACATGGTCTCGAAGGCCACCACCTGAAGACTCCCCTGGATTGTGCTGTACAATGGGGCTAGTGTGGTGGATGACACTCCGAGTCAAGGATGTGATTGCCTGCAAAGTCTCTACATCAGCACTCTCCTTTGCAACTGCAGGCATCACAATCTGCTCACGAGGGTGCCTAGCGAGATGTCGTCTCCCCTGTCGTGTAGGATCCGGCTGTGCACCGGGCCTATCCTGTGCTGACCCCCCACCTCTCCCCTGAAACTCCCTCATATCAAAATAATTCGGGATTTGGTTCAACACAAACTCACAGTATAATTTCCTAAGAAAATATTGGGGGACTTCACAGTTATTGCATGGTGGGTAATCAAATACCATATACCATCTGTCATAAAACGGGTTCTTAATCTCTGGTGGTGGAACCAATGAATAGGAAACTCTTTGTATCGAGGTGAGATTTTGATTTGTTTTAGGTCATGGAATAGAGAGCACAAATCGCCTTTAGTAATCTTTAAATCTTTTACTTGTTTATATGATAATTTGTCTGCATAATATGCCCTCGATGTTTCCCTCCTATTTTGCCATCCAGATATTTGTTGGGTAATTCCATCTACATTTTTTAACAAATCCTTCAATGAATCTGCTAGATGTATTCTTTCTGTGGTTGAAGAATTTTGATCACTCAACCTACTAATAAGATCCTCAACTTCTTTTCTATTGTTTTCAATTTCACTCCTCAAATTTTCTTGAGTGCCAGGAGGGTATTGAGAGAATGGTGGGGGAGGTTGATTTTGTTGTTGAGGCTGATTTTGTTGAGGTTGATTTTGTTGAGGCTGATTTGGTTGAGGATTTTCCTCCTCTTGTTGAGGATTTCCTACAAGTTAAAAAAAAATCATTCATTTCTAAACTAAAACAAACAAAATCAATTTAAAACAAAAAAATTCATAACAAATACCAAACAAAACTTACCTCTTGCATCTCTTCATCATCGTGGCACCATATTTGTGAAGAAAATCCAACTGAGGTTGATGAAATGTGAAGAAATCACCTCTCCAAAAATGCAAGCGTGTAAAGCAGGGTTTTTGGCTGCAGGTGGAGATGAAAAATAGTAAAAAGCAAATGACAAATGATATTTGGATTCACTTTTTTTTTTTGCTTTTAAAAAGACATAACGCGTTCGCGTTATGGCGCATTTTTTTCTTGTTTGGCCACAAAAGTGCGACCATCTTGGTGCACTTACCCTAACATTGCTTGGCTAAGGAAGATACCATGGCATTGTGTACTAAATCGAGAATTGTGATTATGATAAATTATGAAGAGAAAATGTTTGAACCACAAGAGTAGCTATATGGAGCTCTATGAGTTAGGAGCCCAAAATATTCCTCTTTTAGCAAGTTATGATCATAGAGGGAATGGTTATGTTGAAGATGATAATAAAGGCCAATATAATGCTTTCAAGCAATGTAGATGTGCTCACCCACGATATCCTCATCGAAATATTGAACTCATGAAATAAAGGGATATCCATCAAATATAACGACAAAAAATTATTGTGGGTGATATGTTCAGATAAAAATCTACTCATTATTGTCCGAGTTGATAGCAATATTTTTTCCATTGTAATGAATTGTGAAATGTTAGGTCGACGGGCATATTGGAGTAGGCATTAGGTTTTGTGGTTTTAGAAACCTCATGATTTTCCACAAAAAGACACCCAATAAAATGAGGAGAGATGCAAAATGCAAAAATCCTTGTCAATTCAAAATTCAAAGTGCCTACCTCTATATTGGAATTAATTACGAAGCATGAGAAAAGGGAGGAGTTTCTTTGTAACTAAAAGAAAAGAAATAGTTATGTAAAAGAAGCAGTGACATGATAGTATTTTGACTTTGGAAATCAAAGAAAGTTGAAAAGGTTTCTAATCAAATGCAGCCACAAGAGGTAAAACAATTGTCTTCTTCTTTCGAATGCACCAATTTCACAGTTTTTGATGAAATTTTTTTCAAGGAATTGCCATATTGCTTCAAACATTGAAAGAGGGGCTGAAATTTATAGTATGCATTATGAAAATGGAGATGAATTTGTTGCTGCTTTGAATGATGAAGGGAAGAATGTTTCTTCATTTATGGATATTGATGGTCATCATACACAATATGAAAATCTAACTTCTACTATGGTTTGTGAGTAATCTTCTAATGATATGAACATTTGGGATGAAGATGAGTCTACAAGTGATTCAAGTGATGAAGAGGATAATGTTTCTTCTTTTTCAAATGTTGGTGGTCTAACAACTTCTATTGCAGCCTATGAGAAATATAAAGCATCAGATATTCTTCTAAATGATATAAAGTTGAAGGATCCTCTACCAAATCATGAAGAAGTGCTACAAGAAAAGGTTATGGAGGAAAAAGATTTGAGTAACAAATCTGAAAATATAGAGCTGCTTTCAAGAAAATATGAATCAAGTCAAGAAAGTGAAGGTGGAGTTATCATCAAGATTGACAAAGCTGCTTTTCTTGATATGAGTTTTGGGTCTCCTTCAGAAGGAGTTAATTCAAATAAGATTTATGTTAAAGATACGAGTGATACTCAAGAAGGTTCACAAGAAAATATAGAAGTTTTGGATGAAAGTTGGATATTTGGCACACTTTTTGGTGAGCTTTTGTCCTTCATAAATCTCAGTTTTGCATTCGTGGTCTTCCAAAAGTTGTTGAGTTCGCAGGTGCTTCACGGATATACCTCACTTTTCCACACTAGCATATACTTTTCCCAGCCAGTTAATGGCTTTGCAAAAGTCCTTGGGAAATTTGGGTGTGTTGCACCTAGTTCGGGTGCATGTAGGAGTCTTAGGTTTCTTTTCTTTTCTGGTTGTTGGGTTGGTTCCAGTTTTGGCTTTGGTTCTTGTCTCTTGTTGTTCTCCCTTGACTTTGGCCCAATGGACAATGCACCATTCTTTTCCAAAAATTCTGGAGTTCTCTGCATTCCCCAGACAGAGCCACTGTTATTCCCATTTTTGGCCGTTTCAAAAATTTAAAATTTCCTTTGTCTCAATACCGGTCAAACCTGTGATGATTATATTCCCCTGTTACTTACGAGTCAACATTGCTCTTATATTGGATCTTGAACACTATGCACAAATCATCATCAAGTTTTGTATTGGATTATCAAGACACCACATCTTTCTGACTTTCTTAATGGTTGCCAATGTCAATTCTTCCCATGCGCAAAAAGAGTTCTCCTAGTCAGATTGTTTTGTGACAAACATCACAATTATGTACCCATGAAGGCAATTTGGATTACACCGCTTTCACTCCTTCCGGTTATCATTCTAGCGATATAGTAATTATTGCGGACATGGTGAAATCAAAGTCTCTTTAATTCCAAGAGCAACATGAAGTCTTCTTCTGATCTTCATCATTAAAAAGTTCCTTTTCGCACTAGCTTTTGGCAGACCTATTACGCAAATGCTTTAGATGCAAAGGAATTTCTTTATGAACTGAATGATGAACAAAATACGTGCAAGACATGTAAGTATTGTTGGAATGAAATACATTTTATGCATTGTGTGACCAGTATAAAACCAACTCATAAGAGAGCTCGATCGGTATGACATATGCAGTTGCGGCCTGTAGGCGTTAGGGAAAACTGTTGTATGTTTCGAAGACGCCACTGTTGCCAATTAGTGGGAACACTTCATCATGAAATTCCGGCATTTTGGAGGCATCTCCAACATTAGTAGATCAAAATGAAGGTGGAGAAACCAGGGCAACATGGAAGAGTAATTGTTCAATACAATGAAGTCGCATTGATGTCCAAATGGAAGATTTGTATCTTGAAAAGCTCTTGCAATAATAGTGTGAGGAATTAAGCTTAACGTTGTGGATCATTGCTTACTGTTAGGAATGGCTCGATTAAAGCCTCTTTTAAATATTGTTCTCAGCAATTCAAGTTTAGTAACGAAAGGAAGTAATTTCCTTTTGTCGACACTATGGGTCAAGGTTTCAACAATTTTGATCACTGGATTGGCAGCAAACGGTTTGAGAAACAAAAGACAATAATTGATTTCGAGCGACATTTTTCATAAGTTATATAACTATTGTTTGCGTCCGCCTCAATGGTTAGAGTAATCGGTCAAAAGTCCACCTCATAGCAAAGTCAAGTAATCGGCTGGTGGCATATAGAGTGGTTCTCATAACCACTAAAATTCCTGCCTCAAGCTTTCGAAAGAGAGATTGGAAGACACCGCCAGGAATGAAGGCCGACCTCCATATCATGACTTGATCGCCATCGTAGAAGAGTTAATCCTATCACTGTAGAAACCATGGGAAAGTTCAAATACATGAGAAATCTGAAAGGATTGATTCATTCAAGTGCATCCTCTAGTATTCAGTACAAAAATCATTATGTTATTCTCCAATCTCATCAAACCTGGTTACTCTTTGCAAGGATTCATGTGTGTCGACACTCTTGTGATACATATGGCACAACTCTTGTTATCGACAAATAGCAAAGTTGGTCACTGAATATTGTGATGCAAAGGGTCCTTCATTATTCTTGAGGAAGGAAGTCCCGAGGCATCTTCTTTCCTATCACTCACTGAAGGTGAAACAATAGTGCTAGTTTTGAAGCGAAGATAATACACAGAGGCCAAAGCATGCAACGGGAAGATGTGCTAAGTTGAATGAATGACAATAGTCTCTATGATGGTTACGCAGTCAAAAGGACATTGCTTGACTAAGGAAGATACCATGGCATTGTGTACTGAATTGAGAATTGTGATTATGATAAATTATGAAGAGAAAATGTTTGAACCGTAAGAGTAGCTATATGGAGCTCTATGAGTTAGGAGCCTAAAATATTCCTCTTTTCACGAGTTATGATCATAGAGGGAATGGTTATGTTGAAGATGATAATAAAGGCCAATATAATGCTTTCAAGCAATGTAGCTATGCTCACCCATGATATCCTCATCAAAAGATTGAACTCACGAAATAAAAGGGATATCCATCAAATATAACGGCAGGAAATTATTGTGAATTTGTGGGTGATATTTTCAGGTAAAAATCTACTCATGATTGTTCGAGTTGATAGCAATTTTTTTTCCTTTGTAATGAATTGTGAAATGGTAGCTCGGCGGGCATATTGGAGTAGGCAGTAACTTTTGAGGTTTTAGAAACCTCATGATTTTCCACAAAAAGACACCTAGTAAAATGAGGAGAGATGCAAAATGCAAAAGCCTTGTCAATTCAAAATTCAGAGTGCCTGCCTCTATATTGGAATCAATTACGAAGCATGAGAGAAGGGAGGAGTTTCTTTGTAACTAAAAGAAAATAAATAGTTATGTAAAAGAAGTGGTGACGGTAAAAATAAAAAGTTTTTCATTTAGGGGAAAACTAGAAGTCTCCGGAAAGATTATTTATTTAAACAAAAACTCCAAGAAGCAGTTACGGGGGTGAAGATATGAAAATTGTTTTCCTTATGTAAAAGGGGATCTTTGGGCTGTGAAACGAGAGCCCCTTTGAAGTTTGTGGGATTACATCAATTAATCTTTTTGTTGTTCATTTGGGGAAAGGGATTATTTTCTGAACTTAATCTTTGTACAAAGAGATAGTCTTTGAGCTCTGTTTTATGTTATTGAATAAAGGAGACATTTCTAATCTTTGTGTTCGACTGTCTACTTTTAAATTTTTTATTTCCATGTGAATCCACAATTTTTCATTCATGTTTTCTTTGTTACATCAGATTAAGGATATGTTCATTGCAAGATCTTTGAGTCTTATTTTGTTCATGTATTTTTTTGGGAATCATTTTATTCTCCTCTTTATCATTTATAGGTTTGAGTGAATGATCTTTGTGTCATTTACTTTGATTTTTGATCCAACTACTTTCGCATTTGTGTAATTTTTAAGCACACATGTTTGTTTTCCTTTATTGCTTTATGGTTAAAAGCATACCTTATTTTGTTTTTCAGTTTCTTCAATTCATTGAAGATCATAAGAGGGAGTTGTACCTCTAAAATTCAGAGGACAATTGCTTTCTCAAAGAAAACATTCATCTAGAGTTGTTAGGAACAGAGGCACCTTTTCGAGCTAAGAGTCAACATTATCTCAACGTGCCCAATTTATTTGCTAACAATATCCTCAAATATCTTAAAAACCCTAAACAACCTCAAATAATTGAAAACCATAAACTTTCAAAAGACCAAAAACAACCTCAAAACATTTGTAAAATACCAAAAACATTGAAATATTCCAGAAAATAAAAAACCACCCATCCTATTTTGCTTTCACCCACAATAACTTTCATCCATAATAAATCAATTGTCACCTTCAATCTTTAGTGAAACAAATAGAAAGTAGGTACAACAAGTCGTAAAGTGAAAACCTAAGTGTCAAAATCTAAAGTCTAAATCATAGGTAAATGTGTCAGTGAAGTTTATATCAATGGCTTATCATGAATCTCATCATCATCCTACATCAAACAACCCCTAATCAACATGTCCTAGGATGTATCCTTCCTGTGATGGACATCAGTATCAGACATCACCTTAGCTAAAGTTAAACTGGAAAAAGATATAGATAACATTAACTATTTGTCTTTAATCTTTTCTTGTGATTTATCTTAAGGACCTATTATGAGGACCTCTCGATGATGTCTATCAAAATGATTTAGAAAGAAATATTTTTCTTTTGTCGTGCGTGTGGGTATTCAGATTGTAAAATAATCTTGGCACATACTTGCTTAGTTGTGTGTGTAGGAAGGTTGTTTGAAGTACATTGTTAACTATTTTGTATGCTTTGGTCCAATATATTTAGAAGCTTCTAACTTACATTCCAATTAGGTTTCCATATGTTAAGATGTGAATAAGAACTATCTTATCTATTTGCAGAGCCAAAGTCCATTACAATGGATACAACACTGTCCTGGTTATCAATACCTTGATGCATCATGTCTATGTGTTATATCAAACAATAAGGAATGATGAAAAATTCCCAATCCTAAGATTTGAGAAAATCATCATCATGCATTCATCATCATCATCGTCTCTAATAAAGTCTCGGTGGATCAAGGACTTGTTGGAATTTATCATCAAAATCAATGGTCAATCCATTCATCTTATTCTTCTATATTTACTAACATTTATATCCAAGCATCAACTCTATGTGATCTACATCAAAATATATGTGAGGCTACCCATAGCTAATGACTGTCTATACATCATGAAATCTATCTACATCAATACCTAAGCTATCACGATAACAATCTGTCTTCCGTTGGGGCATAGTGGGGCATCTTTATCATCTTCAACTCAACAAAATACAAAGTTGCAACTCTTTGATTCAATGTCTGATTTTCACCTATCATGAGCTCGATCGAAACACTTTATTCCCTGATTGATCTCTTGATGGGGTAACCAACCATCTTTCGATCATATCTATATCAAATCATCTAATAGACTATGTTCCTAGCCTTGATAGCAAATCTTGATCAATCTATCAAATCAACCATCATTGGGATATATCATGCCCTATCAATCCTCATGTTATTCAACACAATCCTTACATTGTTGTGAATCCTCAACAATATTATCAATCAATCAATAAACTTTAGCTTGGCTATCAACATCTCAAAGAGATCATTGATATCCATTTTTGCATCGTCATCAGCATCAAAATCAACATCAGTCTTTGAACCAATGCAACGAGTACATTGCTTCAAAAAGGGGCAAAATGTAGACCCCTAAAAATGTCTTAATGGATCAAATTGGATAACTAACATCATTTCGTTTTGAAACCCATCCTCTTTTCACTTGATCAATTAAATTAACCTTTCTATTTAATTAATTGCATCATTTGCATCTATTAACCTAATTCATTTAATCAAATTAATTCCCCCCTTTCACACTAACATTCATTTCATTAAATTAAATAAATCAAACTATTTAATTTAATTCCCTAAGTCTTCCTTTTTAATTAAATAACCCTTAGTTATTTAATTAATGCCATTACACCTTTCCCCCTCTCAGTAAATCATTTAATTTAATGAATTTCACTATATTCTTCTAAATCCCCTAAAATTGCATGATTAAACCCTTGTTTAACTAGAAAT
>VDFB02003591.1:0-30432 GCA_007258455.2 Sequoia sempervirens | reverse complement strand
GTTGGCATCTAGACTATCAGGGTAACCCAATGATGGGGGTTGATGTCTAGGCTGTCAAGGTAACCCATGTTAGGACCATTCGATGACACTCTTCCCTCTACAAACTAATATTCCCTTGTTTGTTCTCTTCCTTGGTATATGATGTCATCTAGAAGCAATGTATGGTCTTTTGTGATGTTATTATTGTTGCAGTGTCAGTTGCTATCTTTTTAGCCTTGTTATGTTTGTTTGTGGTCATCTATTCATTATTTTCGTTGTGGGGCTAGGTGTTATATCCTAGCACAGGGGTTGGAGCTTTGGGTTCCACATGATTGGGTGGAATGTTCCTTATACTCCATTAGGTTTCCCTTGATATTGTTTGTGTTCATGGTGAATTCTCTTACTAATGTGGATTGTTGCACTTGTTCTTGTTCAAGTGGAATATCATCATGTACTTATATTGTACTATAATTTAGTTGTATCATGCATTGTAACTCTGATGTATAATCTCCCCACTATATCAATGATAACTTGTCAGAAAATGAACCAATCACACTCAAATCTTGGAATAAGGAAAATGAACATGTCCACGATGTAAATGTAGATTTGTAGGGTCTAGTGAGAAAAAATGAGGAAATGTTGAATCTTCCAACTTGAATTGAGCTGAAACAAGAACTAAATGAAATGAAAATATCTTTGGTTGATGCAATATTGCCAAGAACCAGGGTTGCTCTTGCATCAGACATCTGGGGTTGATTGAAAAGTGAGTCCCTAACTTTGTAGGGGCCAAAGGGAAACCAATACAGTCTACCTCACCCTGAGAAATCCAAGAAGAATCCTCCATTGGTCTACCTTTCCACTTCACAAAATACTAATTGTACTATCTTCCACACGTCTTCCTCCCATATTTAGTATCCAAAATTTCTTCAATCTCATCCAATTTTTGTTTATGAAACTAATTCTCCAATTCTGCTTTACTATCCTCACTAAACTCTGCTTCATGGTACTGATGTAGACCTGCAATATTGAATATAGGTGATATAAATACTCCATCTGGTAACTCCACTTCATATGCATTTCCTAAATCAGATTTCTTTAGAATATAACAAGGTCCAAACTTCCTCATCTTCATCTTATTGTATGTTCCAACTGGAAATCTTTCCTTCCTCAAATATACCATCACTTCATCTCTAACTTTGAACTCATTATGTCTCCTCTTTTCATCTACTGTGTCCTTATATTTTTGGTTCATATCTTCCAATTTATTCTTCACTTGAGTATGCAATGTCTTCATAAGTTGTGAAAATTCTTCTGCTTCTACACTCCTTATATCTTCCTTACTAATGTCTCGCAACTCTAATATACCTCTAGGATGAACTCTAGTAACAATCTCAAAAGGTGTCTTTCCGGTACTCCTACTCACTGAATTATTGTATGCAAACTATTCTTGTGCAAAGACTAAATCCAAACTTATGGTCCTCTCTCCAACCAAACATCTCAATAAATTCCCCAAACTCCTTTTTACTACTTTTTTCTGTACATTAGTATGTGGGTGAAAAGTAGAACTAGACTTCAAATTTTTCTTCAACTTCTTCCAAAGTGTCCTCCAAAAGTAACCAACTAATTTTGTATCTGTCTAAAACTATACTCCTAGGTAATCCATGCAATCTCATCACCTCCTTGAAAAAAAATCTGTTATATGTACGACATCTATTGTCTTCTTACAAGGTATGAAATGTGCCATTTTAGAAAATATATCCACTACCACAAATATGGAATCATTACCTCTTTGTGTCTTCAGCAATCCAAGTATGAAATCCATGTTGATATCCTCCTAATGTCTCTCTGGAACTGTCAAAGGCTTATACAATCCAACATTCTAACTACTACCTTTTGCAACTTGGAAAGATCTACAACTCTGCACAAATTTCCTAACATCCTTATGAATCTATGGCTAGAAGTAATTCTCATTCACCAATGATAATGTCTTATCAATCCCAAAGTGTCATGCCAATCCTCCACTATTTTTTTCTTTAAGTTATCCCTCATTAAACTCTAGGATATACACAAATTATTTCCTTTGAACAATATATCCTCCTAAATGAAATAATCCAACCACTAACTCCTATCCTCCAAGACTAGTTCTTTATAAGCTTTCAAAGGTTCTATGAAATCTGGGTCTTCCAAATACAAGTTCTTCTATTCATCAAAGCCTAATACCTCCATTCTCATCTATGTCAGTAAATTCCTTCTACTCAAAGCATCATCAACTCTATTTGACTTTCCACTCCTATGCTTCAAAACAAAAGTATAGCTCAATAAGAATTCCACCCATCTCATGTGTCTTTGATTCAACTTACCTTGAATATTCAAATATTGGAATTCTTGATGAACCATATACAACACAAACTCCTTAGGAAACAAATAATTTCTCCATTTCTTCATGGATTGAACTATGGCATAAAACTCCTGATCATACACTAAATATCTTCTCATAGCATCATTCAATTTCTCACTAAAATAAGCTATTGATTTTCCCTCTTGACTTAATACTACTCCAATTGCATTTCCACTTGCATCACAATCTACTTGAAATATCTTACTAAAGTCTGGTAAAGCCAACATAGGCTGCTCAGTCACCTTTTGCTTCAACAACACAAAACTTCAGTTCACTCCAGAGTCCACCTAAATTCCTTCTTATCTCCTCTCATTGTTTCTATCATTGCACTACAAATAGAGCTGAAATTCTTGATGAACTTTCAGTAGAAACTAGCCAATCCATGAAATGATCTTACCTCTCCAATACTTTCCATTGTAGGACATTCCACAATTTCTCTCACTTTCTCAAGATCCATCTTCAATCCATCCACGAATACCACAAATCCTAGATATACCAATTCTTCCTTCATGAAGCTACACTTATTAATGTTTATCAACAACTTCTCTTCTCTCAACCTCTGCAAAACGTGTTTTATATGCAACAAATGTTCCTCCCTAGTCTTACTGAAAATCAGGGTGTCATCCAAGTAAACAATCACAAGCTTACCCAAAAATTTCTTCAATAACTCATTCATTAGCCTCATGAAAGTACTCGGTGCATTTTTCAATCCAAAAGTCATCACCAACCACTCATACAATCCTTCATTAATCTTGAACATTTTCTTCCATTCGTCCCCTCTGATTCTGATCTGATGATATCCAATTTTCAAGTCTATCTTTATAAAGTATCTAGCTCCACCAAACAATCCATAATGTCATCCATTCAGGGAAAAAGAAATCTATACTTCACTGTGATCTTTTTTATGGCTCTAGAGTCTATACACATCCTCTATTCTCCATCCTTCTTAGGTGCTAACAAAATAGCTACTACACAAGGAATTAAGGTTTCTCTAATCAAACCCTTCCTCAACAATTCTTTCACTTGTCTATTCAAATCTTCATTCTCTACAGCTGTCATATGGTGTGCGGCTTTATTAGGAAAACTAGCTCCAGGAATCAAATCCATGCAATTACTAATACTCCTCACAGGTGGTAATTCATCAGGTACATTATTTGAAATGATATGTTCATATTATGTCAACAACTCCTTTATCTCTTTCGATTGTTCTTCTACATGCTTCAAGTCTTCAGTCTTCTTAGGAACTAAGGCATAGTACATATTCTCATGTCTTCCTTCCAGAAATCTCCTTCCATCTACAAAATAAATTCTAGCATTCATACAAACCTCAACCTTAGGAACATCCTCTAATGGTAGCAAAGTCTTCTTCATCCCATTAGCAACAATGGTATATATGTTCTTCTTTCCATCATGAATAGCCTATCTATCATACAACCAAGGTCTTCCCAACAAAATGTGGTATACATCCAAAGTCATAATATCACACAAAAATTCATCATGATAATTTCCAATCTTCAATTTCACCAAGCATTGTTCACTTACCAGTACCTTATGCTCATCTTGTATACATGCTATCTGATATGGCTTCGGGTGTTTTAATCTTTCCAACTTCAATTTGGTCACCATTTCCTTAGAAACCAAGTTCTTAGAACTACCACTATCAAGAATCACATTGCAAAATTTACCAGCTACCTTGCATCTAGTCCAAAACAAATTCTTTCTCTACAATGACTCCTACTCCATCTCACTTTGACACAACATTCTTCTATTCACCAACACTTCTCCCTTTTTAGTTTGTTTGATGATTCGACATGATCTTCCTCAACAAAGGTTTCCCTTCTATTGTTTTTTTTTTCTCCTTGTCTCTCCTTGATTACATTCAAATGCTCGATGTCCTCCACCACACTTATAACAAGTTCCTCTAAACACTCTTTTCTCCTAACCTCTCAATTTTTCTATAATCTTCATTCTAGTAACCACCATATCCTCCTCTCTAGTAATAATTTTCATCATCCCTATAGTAATAATTATCATTCTTACTGACTTCCTTATCTTTATTCTAATCTACAAAAGTTTTTCTTCCTCCAATAAAAATTCTTCCTCTTTGTCTCTGCTCATGTATTTTATTTAGATTTTCTTCTGCTTTTAGGGCACATTGATATGCCTCCTCCACACTCAACAACATGATCAACCTAATCTCATCCTATATATATGTCTTCAAACCATTCACATATCTAGCTATTTGTTCAACCTCATCCTCTGAATGTCTAGATCTAATATGCAACTTGTAGAACTCCTTAGTATACTCTATCACAATTAACTCCTTTTGCTTCAAATTTTTCAACTTCCAGAAAAAAATAATTTGATAATCTGCAGGCATAAACTTTTTCTTCAACTTATTCACCATCTAATCCCACAATTTTATCTTCTCCTTTCCTCTTCTTTGTCTATCTTTCTGTAGATGTTCCCACCAAAGGGAACCATGTCCTTTCAACTATGTACAAGAAAATTTCACCTTCTTATCTTTGGTGGTACCTTCAAAATAAAAGTACTTTTCCATATTTGTTATCTAATCAAGAAATTCATCTGAATCCAACTTACCACTATAGTCTGGTGGATTGAAATGTGGTCTGACATTTTCTCTAGTTAGGGCTCTTATGAACCTATCTTCTCCTTGATCCAAGCTAGGTTGATCTTCTCTTCCTCTTTCTTCTTGAACTTCTACCTCTTCATCACTTACATCATCAACTGGTCAACCTCTCCGCTGCGCCATTTCAACTGTATTTAATCTAGTAGCAATTCCTCTCAACATCTCCGTTAGGGTTGGGTTTGCATTTCCATGTGCTCCATTTCCTCTAACATTTATTCTTCCTGCCATCTTTACACAAGTCGTCTATAGCTTCAGGTTGGATCCTCAGTCGGCCACCCCACAAAAATTCTTCAATAGGACTCCATAAACTCTGACAATCTCTCACGGAATGAACCTCGCTCTAATACCAATCTGGTGCAACCACAGTGGGAGGGTCCTCAAAGAGAACAATCTATACTGTGCAGAAAGAGTCACACAATAGAAGCAACATGGAATATGGAGGAAAATGCAGATTACAACATTATTATTATCAAAAAATTCAATTACATACAACCAGAAACATCTGAGCTTACATATTCAGCTCACAGGCCTGATACAACACATTCAAAATGTCATCTTCCTATATGCTCATATATGCGAGCAAAAATCTTGCATATCTTTCCTATTTTTTAACCCGACTACTTTCTAATGATTGATAATAATGTTTTATATCATGTCTTGAGATCTAGAATCATCCATGTCAACCAAATATTATTACAATCTCCTATTAAAGAAAATGTAACGTGTGCATGAATAGATCATCCTCAAATTTGAATTAATCCTCGGTGAATGCATGTGATGAAGTGTGGACCTAAATTAAGGTCGGGGACACTCCATAGAACAATTCAAATCAAAATGTCAAGATTCATAAAATATGGGAAAGATCTACAAGTGATCAACTAGCCGTTAGGTTTAAAAATTATTCTGGTGTCGGTTCAAGAAACTGCCACATAATCCAAAAGTGATAACTTGTCAGAAATTGAACCAATTGTGCTCAAATCTTGGAATAAGTAAAATGAACATGTCCATGATGTAAACATAGATGCAGAAGGTTTGGTGAGCAAATATGAAGAAATGTTGAAACTTCCAACTTGAGCTGAACTAAAACAAAAACTAACTGAAATGAAAATATCTTTGGTTGATGCAAGATTTCCAAGAACTAGGGATGCTCCTACATCACTTCGTTGAGTATTTATCATATTCAAATCTCTTCCAAATAAGTTTCATTTAATTATTAATATTGTCAACTTGTAAAATACTCTTCAAATTTACACAATCATTACATATAATTTTTATATACTATAAATCGAATTCATCTGAATATTAGTATTTTTTGCATACAAGAGACTCCACAAATTATGTTGCACTTCTAGGGATGAATTTATTTCAATCAATTAACACCTTTATTTTTTAATATTACTGCAGGTGTAGATCGAATTCAACATGATTTCAACAACAACAAGTTTGACATGCTTTATTTAAATCTACAAAAAATGGTCATTGTGTCTCAAACATGCTTTGCCATATCTTCATATTTCAAAATTCTTGCTTGAATGCTTTAAAAATTTCACTTTGTGTTGTATCTATAGAATATTTTAGATGAGAAATTTTTGTACCCTCTTCACCTATTATGTGTATAGTGTCCCTTCTATTGGAAGAAACACAAGAGTGGTTGGTCCAATATTTAACAACCCATTTCTTTACATCTTCTAAAATTCTATATTTTCAAAGAAACAGGTCTAAAAACCCTTTTCGTTTCATCAAGTTTGGATAGAAAAAAAGTCGTCAGTCACATACCCGACAAATACCCATAATATTGCCACTTTTTGGCCCTTCATGATCCTGCACATACCCGGGAAATATTATTCTCCTTGCAATAATTGCAAGGGCTTAAAGAAAAGATGTCTTTTAATCACAACAAATAAGAAACATTGTAGGTAGAATGGTCACATTGAAGGGGGGCATGATTATTGTCTATTGGTAAGTTGTTCATTATATGTGTTTATATTGATTGAATTTGTAAATGTTTATATTGTTTTAACATTATATATATATATATAATCACTTGATCATGATCATGGTTTATTTGTGTCTATGATTATTATAAAGGTGGGGCGCCCAAGGGTAGATGATATGGATTATCACGGCCCGAAGAATGTAGTTTTGCAAGCAGACGAACATGGAGTTGTGAATATCAAAGTTGAAGTTAATGATCCTATGGAAGAAGATGATCATGCGCCAGAAAACATAGTTGAAGATGATGGTACAAATACATTGATCCATGACACATTTAGTGGTAGAGCTGATCATGATGATCGAGATGAATTTGATGATGTTCATGATTTACCTGTACTTGAGAAGGCATATGAGCCCCTTTATGAAGGCTCCCAAACAACTCTTCTCTCTTTTGTATTGTTGTTATTGAATTTGAAGGTTATGAATGGTTTATCAAACATAGCAATCTCATGAATGTTAAGGTATGTCATATATGTCATCTTTTTTCATCCATTTTAATTGTTGTTAGTTCATCAATAGTAAATAAAGGATGAAATATGTACCATTAATATTCTTTATATTAACAAATTATTTTTCATTGTAGATTGATTGGTGAATTTTTGTTAACACCATCAAATATTCTACCTTGCTCATATTGAGATTTATCTTCCATTATGAAAGATATTAGAATGGAGTATCAAGCAATAGATGCATGTCCCAATGATCATATTATATATCCTAAACAACAAAAATTTGCAATAGAATGCGCAAAATGTCATATTAGTTGATATCAAATAGGTCAACTAACAAAAAAGGTGTCTCGCAAGGTTCTTTGTTATATTTCCACTATTCCACGTATGCAATGATTATTTAGGTGTAGAAGCTTAGCACAATTAATGGATTACCATGCATGGAATAGAAGTGGAGATGACATTCTTCAAATGTCTATGGATGGTTATGAATTTAGGGACATGGAGAAAAAATGGCCACACTCTAAAGAAGAACCTCGTAATCTTAGGCTTTCATTGGGAGCAGACGGTGTCAATCCATTTGGAGAGTTGAGATCTATTTACTCGGTGTGGCATGTTTTTGTTATCAACAATAACATTCCTCCATGGATGTCAATAAAGAGGGAGCACATAATGTTATCAATGATTATTCTAGGTATCTGTTTACATCAATTTTATTCAATGTAGTAGCATCTCATTTGTTTTATTTGTTGCATAATAAATTATATTTTTTTCATTCAATAGTCATGTACATTATTTTATATATATTGCAGTAAAATGGCTATAATAATTATGCAATGTTTATGTTCATTCAACTAGGTAAGTACCAAGTTAAAGATATGAATGTATATATCGAGCCTCTTATTGACAAGTTACTAAAGTTATGGAATGGCGTCACTATGTATTACGTCTCTAGACCAATAGGACAAAGACAATTTCAATTCCATGCAATGCTTGTATGGACAATTCATGATGCCCCAGGGGCTAACACATTTTTGTAGTATGTTATAACATTCAATTGCACTTTAACAATATTTAATTTGATGAAGTAGATATCATGCATGTTTTTAAAATAATCTATTCATTATATATAATTATAAAAATTGACATATTTAATCCAATTATATATGATTTTGCAGGTCTTCAAACAAAGGGAAAATTTGCATGTCCAATTTGTGGTCCAAAGATGAAATCTCATCGTTCAACAAGTTTAGAAAATTAGGTGTTTAATGAGTATAGGGACTTCCTCCATAGAAATCATAAATATCAAACTACTAAAAAACATCTTTTCAATGGGAAAGAGGAGACTACATCAAAACCACAAAGAATTACACCTCACCTATGGAAGTTGGAATATAATAGAATTAATCGTCAAGGTTATAAATCAGATCAAATTGTTTATCTATCATATATGATATGTTTTGAATTTATATTTTTATATTGTGTTGTGTTTACTCATGTTGTAATTGACAATGATTTTCATTTTTAATTTATTTAACTTATATGCTTCATGAAGGTCGTCAAAGCATTAATGGTTGGCTTCTACAGGGACTAAAAAGTTATCCCAGACAATTTAGTAGGTTGCCCTACTATGAGCAGGTAAAAATTGTGCATTTGTTTGATACAATGCATATCAGAAAGAATATAATAGAAACGTTATGGAAAATATTGGATGGAAGGCATGACAAAGAAAAAATTGTCAAAATTTGTAGTGACATTCAGAAGCCAATCATGCAAATGAAAAAATGTCATTCACTGGAAACAACAATGAGAAAATTAATATAAGTGTCTTCCTTGGTTATTAACAGAAAGCAAACAAAAGAAATGCTATAAAAAGAAGTCATAATGAAAAATTTGATTTTCCACAGGATTTGCTGCGAACATAAACAATATAATAACAAAGAAAGGTGAATCTAGGTCAGGGATGAAAACGCATGATTGCCATACTTTCATTAAGGTAATTATTCTGGTATATTATATACACTTGTATAATGCATGTACTTTTTAGTGTAATGTGTTTACTACTTTTGGAAAAATAATGAAAAGATCATTTTAAAATTGTTACAATACATTCTATCTCTATCTCTCCCAGACAACTTTGACAACAATGTTAAGCAAGTTATATATGATCTTGGAAAATACATGAGGTAAGTAGCAATATTTGTTCAATTTGTTGTATACATCTTATAATTGCCATTTTTTTTACTTGTTATGTAATATAATGTATATTTTTTTTAAATCTCATTAATATATTTGCACCTTGAATCACTTGTAGATGGCTGTCATCTAAAAAAATCCATAAAGAAGATATAAATTATTATAAGAGAAAAAATCCTGTCTAATGTGTGAAATGCAAAAGTGTCTACCTTCGACATTTTTTAATGCATGAGAACACTGCCTCATACACCAAGTTGAGGAGCTTGAATTGTGTGGACCTATACAGACAAGGTCAATGTGGATGGTTGAGAGGCACTTAAAATTTTATAAGGCTTTGGTTAGACAAAGAGCACATTTTGAGGGTTCTATGGTGGAGGGATATATGTTATACTAGACCATGGTGTACATTAGTGAATAGCTTCCTATGTTTGCAACAAAGATCCATGTAGATCACATTTGGGATCCCAACTCCATTAACAAATTTGAAGGGGAGTACTTGATAGGGAAAAGTAAACTGAGGAAAGTGGGAGGTAATTATAAGATCGTCATGGAGATTAATAGGAATACATTTTACATATGGTTTTTATGTATAGTGTACTTATTTAATTTTTAATCTTCAATATACATCAATTATAAATTAAGGTCGTATACTATGTTATTTAACTAATTATACATCGTTTGTGAATTTCAAATTTTTTTTATATAGTTGGTCGAGAGTGGGATGCACTACATTTGTGCGTTGCAAACAATCTTGATTGGATGACGATATGAATTGAATGATGTCAACAATCTGGTCATGCATTAACATGGGAAGGTGTGGCTTCATTAGTTAAAGAAGCTCATCGTAATGGAGATTCTAATGTTACACAGAGGGAAATTAATTTATCATATGGTTTAAGAGATAAACAGGTACATATAAATATATTAATCACCCATATTATTTAATTATTTTCAATTATATTGATGTATATATATATTGAGATTGTTTTCTTTGCATACATTCGGCCAAAAATAAATATGTTTATCAACTAATGATATTGCAATAATTTTTACATGTTTGACATATTGCAGGTGAAACACCACAAGGCTATGTGGTGCAATGGTCATAAATTTTGAATCAAAATGTTGGATGACATGAATAAAACTTGTGATTCTAGTATAACCATAGTCTTCAAGGACTAACAGTTTAATCTAGGTTTACATACATCCTAAGTCTCAAAAAATCAATACTATGGGATTTCAGATGATATAGTTGAGTGTGACTTTAAGTCATTCAGATTAATTTTGTTCATCGTCCTATGGTACAAGCTACGATTGAATGAAAACGATCATGAGAGAACTGTTATTGAACATAATAACAAATTTACCATGGTTAATACAAGGGGGTATGTGTAGGACGCGATGGGCCAAAAAGTGGCAATAAGGGATAGGTATTTGTAGGGTATGTATTGGACGACCTTTTTTTTAAACCCAAAATTGATGAAATGAAAAGGGTTTTAAAGGATATTCTTAGCTTTCTACCAATATAAATTATGCTTTACTTGAATTTAATAGATAATTATTATTCATTTTCTATTTGAACTACAGCTAAAGTCCTGATTGATAGGATAATTGAAAAACATCTATAGCTTTCTAATAGTGTCATATTTTTTGAATCGAAAACATGCATCACATTCTATGCTTTACATACTATAGGATTAAAAAGAAAAAAATAAATTTCATGAAATTTTGACCAAGTTATATGGTCAGACATGATTTTTATATTTTTAAAAAGTTGTAATGGTAAGGTGCGCAGATCATCATCATGTGGAAAAAATAGGTCCTTAAGTGGCAAAAATTAAGAAAATTCAGAGTTAGGCAACTTGGACATAAAAATTTGAATAAGTTATCTATATTATTTCAAAAATATGTAAGAATAGAATTTGTAGAAAATTGAATGTAGTGTCTAAACTACTAGGTTTGTTTGAAAAAAAAAAAAACTATTTGGTGAAAATTTGAAATTTCAAAGCAGTAGTACTTAAATTTCGGGGAAAATAAGAAGTAGGTGTTTGTCCGACCACCCTAACCACTATAAAATAATAATATTTTTTATAATATTTTAGATATAAGTAGAGGACTCATGTCCTAATGTGGATGTATATTTTTTATATTTTTTTCCTTTGTAAATAATTAATTGCGATTTTTATTACAATCTTTTAAAAATATAAAAACTCATAATGCTTAACTACCTTAATTTAGTCAAAACTTCATGAAATTCAATTTTTTAACCTATAGTATATGAAGCATAGAATGATACATTTTGGATCTCAAAATGTGATACCCATTTGAAAGCTATAGATTTTTTTTTAATCAGCCTATATCAATCAAGACTTTAGTCATAATTCAAATAGAAATGAATAATACTATTTATTAAATTGAAAGTAAAGCATAATTTATATTGGTAGAAAAGATGAACTCCCTTTAAAAACCCTTTTATTTCATTAATTTTCTAGATAAAAAAAAGTCAGCCACACACCCTACAAATACCCATCATATTGCCACATTTTGGCCCATCATGATCATGCACATACCTTAATAAAAAATTCATAATTAATTATTTACTTGGAAAAAAATTACAAAAAAATATGCATCACATCCATACATAAATCCTCTACTTATGTATAAAATATTAATAAAAAATATTATCATTTTATTGTGGTTCGGGTGGTTAGACAAACACCTACTTATTTTTTCCCTGAAATTTAAGTACTACTGCATTGAAATTTCAAATTTTCACCAAATAGATTTAAAAAAAATAACTAAACCTAGTAGTTTGGAAACTACATTCAATTTGCTACAGATTCTATTCTTACATATTTTTGAAATAATATAGATAACTTATTCAATTTTTTATGTCAAGTTGCTTAACTCTATTTTTTCTAAATTTTCTGCCACTTAAGGGCCTGTTTTTGCCATGATGATCTTGCACATACCCAAGGTTGATCGAGTGAGCTGGAAATGAGCCCTATGTTCTTCCAAGAAAATGTGAGCAGGTATTTTACTCAAAGGTTCCAGGTAAACTGGGTTGGTCATTTGTTGGTAGACATGATCCAAGAGGAAGGCCGGTAAAGTATAATGTGGTGGAAGAAGAAGATACCGAAGAACTAGAAGATGATGTAGATGATGATTAGGATCAACAATTAGTTAATGATTTCCCTAATGAAGATGTCGAAGAGGAGGAACTAGATCATGATGATGTAGGAGCTAATGTTCATGAAGATGATATCCATGTGGATGATGACATTATCAAAACTAATAACGATGATGATGATGATGATGATGATATGACCAATCCTTACAATGTCGAATCTAGATCAGATGATATAGACAAAGAGTTGGATGAAGAATAAGATCAATGACATTGAAATGTATGAGTTATGCAAATATATTATCTATTTGATATTAATTTCTTGATAGAATTATATTTGACTTATGTGGTTAGATAATTAATTCATGATATTTTTAATTTTTATTCCATTACATAATTAAATTAATGATGTACTTTTTAATGTTTGAAAGGTCAAAAAAATTAAAATATTTCAATAGTGATGTTAACAACCTTGAAATTAGTGTGTTTTATGTTTCATGTGATCATAAAAGATTAAAAAGTCAGTTGTAGAGGTGGTTGTTCAGTGGTTGATGTGTAAAGGCATTTAAAAGGCATAAAGTGATAATTGTAATGGTTGTTGATGGTTGAGGATTTAAAATACAAGCTCTTGACATTCAAAAATCTATGTTTTTCTTCAAAATTTCTATATTTTTCCTATTATGTAGCATTGTACGGTCACATGCAACCATATTTTGGCGTGAAATCAATTCCAGGTCGTGAAGATATGTGTATGTTAGCTTTGATTTGAGGGCTTAAGGTGTTGATTTGAGTTAGAAAGCTTCATTTCTTTGCATACAGCTTGGTTACCTTGTTTTTCAGGGTTTTGTAGTCCAAACATGATATAAAACGACTCTTAAACTTTTTTATTATTATTGTAAGTTGTGTAAGAGGCCCCTTGGATACTATTGTAATTGTAGGATGCATGAATAGGGCATAGGATGAGAAATAAAGAAGGTATAGCTGCTGTCCTCAAGAGTTTTGTGAAGAAAAGCATGTGCAATGAGAGGTACTTTCTGGCCCGATGGTTGTTTTCTCCTTCATTTTCTATAAGAAGGATTTCAAGGCCAAAACCACAGGTTAGCAAGTTAGATATTTTTTGGTCGAGTCTAGGTAGAGTTGTAGAGAAAATTATAAATTTCAATGGTTTTAAGGAAAATGTAATTTAGGTTTTGAGTCATTTTGTATTAGGTTTTGAATTCATGGGGATTTGATGTTTTATGACAATACTAGCATTTGAATTGAAATGATTAATTCAAAATCATGTCTCTCCATTGTACATGCACATCTAAATTTTGAATAAGATAATCATGGGTTGTCTCATTCATCTCACTCTTGTGGTGTGTATAATTTTTGTTTTGGCTTTAATTCAAGGAGTTAATTAAAATGCTTGAATGGGATTGTAGGTGGATATGTTCTATATAAGAATTTGATAAGTAGTATTAGGTTAGAATACATGTTGATGAAATTGTAAAACAATGTTCTCAAGGATCTTATATGTTATGTGTTAAATATGTCATAAACCCTTTGATGTTTATGAATTTGACTCCCTCAATGGATATATGGCACTGATGTAAGTTGTACTAATTTGTATGGTTCAGTATTTTGTTTGAGTTTACCTAACACTTGCTTCAAATTGCAAATCAATGACTAGTTTACAATGTGGAATGCGTTGTAGTTATCTCATGCTCCAAATAGTTGATATTATTGATGAACAACCAATTCTATTTAGTATTATGCTATTATGTTGAGCTCTTAAATGAGACTATCTATTGTTGTTAATGTTGTTTATGATAATGGTGCAGAGGTTGTAAACACATTAAGGGATCACCCTCCCAGGTCTTGCAGAGCCCAAAGTGTAGGAGGTCTTTAAAATCCTCGTTAGCTGGTCCAGGTCCTTCAAGCTTCCCATGATTGGAATTGGAAATTCCATAGGTAAGCATGAAGACCAACCTAGTTATAGTAAAAACAACCAATAGGTAGAGGGGAGAGAGATAGAGGGATTCAATGAGAGAGAGATGGAGGGAGTGGGAGAGAGATAGAGGGTAGAGGGTTAAGGGTAGAGGGGAGGGAGAGAAGAGTGATTGAAAGAGAGAGAGACTTGAGAGAGGGAGAGGGGGTAGAAGGGTGAGACTTGAGAGAGAGAGAGGGAGGGAGGGTGGGAGAGAGATAGAGGGTAGAGGGATAAGTGTAGAGGGTAGAGGGTTTAAGGGTTTAGAGTTTAAGGGTTAATGGTTTAGGGTTTAGGGTTAAAAGTAGAGGGGAGAGAGAGAGATGAGGGAGTGAGAGAGAGACCCAAGAGAGGAGAGAGGGGTAAGGAGGGAGAACCCGAGAGAGAGAGAGGAGGGATGGGAGAGAGACACACGGCAGAGGGGTAGAGGGTCTAAGGGTCTAGAGTTTAAGGCCATGGCCTAGGAGGGCTAAAGGTAGAGGAGAGAGACAGAGGGCGAGATAGAGAGAGACCTGAGAGGACGAGGAGGGAGAGTCTGAGAGAGAGGGATGGAGGGAGAGAGACAGGTAGAGGATTTGCTGATTGAATACATGGGTGAGTGGGAGAGGACCAAGAGAGAGGAGGGGGAAGGGAGAGGGGAAGAGCAGAGGAAGGGAAGAGAGAGAGACCTGAGAGAGTGAGTGGTGCTAGGATAGAGAGACTTCATAGAGAGAGGGAGGGAGTGGGGGATAGATAGAGAGAGAAAGGGTTAAGGGTAGAGGGTAGAGGGTCAAAGCAAGCCAGGGTTTGGAGGCTATAATTTGAAGGCTTGCTGGTTTAAGGGCAGAGGGGAGACACACAGAGGGAAACGGAGGGAGAGATAGAGGAGAAACCCAAGAGAGGAGAGGGGGTAGGAGAGAGAGACTTGAGGAAAGAGAGAGGGGTAGAGGGTGAGGGTTTAATAGTTTAGAGTTTAAGGTTAAGGGTAGAGAGGAGAGAGACAGAGAGAGTGAGTGAGAGAGAGAGAGACTTGAGAGAGGGACAGAGGGTAGGAGGGAGAGACTTGAGAGAGAGAGAGGGTAGAGAGTAGAGGGTAGACAGTTTAAGGGTTTGGATTTTAAGGGTTAAGGGTTTAGGGTTATGGGTAGAGGGGAGAGAGATAGAGGGATTCAGTGAGAGAGAGAGGGAGGGAGTGGGAGAGAGATAAAGAGTAGAGGGTTAAGGGTAGAGGTAGAAGGTGCAGAGTGTTAAGGGTGAGGGAGGGAGGAGAGATAAAGAGTAGAGGGTTAAGGGCAGAGGGTGAAGGTAGAGTACATGGGTAGAGGGAGGGAGACAAGTTAGTGAGAGAGAGAGACCTAAGAAAGGGAGAGGGGGTAGAAGGGGTGAGACTGAGAGAGAGGTGAGGGAGGAGTGGGAGAGAGATAAGGGCAGAGGGGAAACATATAGGGTAGAGGGGTTTAATATTTAGAGTTTAAGGGTTAAGGGGTTTAGGGCAGAGAGAGAGAGAGAGAGAGAGAGAGAGAGAGAGAGAGAGAGAGAGAGAGAGAGAGAGGGGGGGGGTAGTAGGGAGAGACTTGAGATAGAGAGAGGGTAGAGATTTTAAGGGTTTGGGGTTTAAAGGTTAAGGGTTAATGGTTTAGGGTTTAGGGTTATGGGTGGTGATGGAACTTCAAAGTTTTGTTCTCTGTGTTCTATTTTATCCTGCCTTATGTCTCTAGTCATCTATGGTGTCTTGGAAAAGCCTAAGGATTGGGTTTTACCTTTGTCTTCATGTAAGACCCAAGTGTTCATCTTAGAACTTGGATGGGATCTCTTTGGCCGTTACTTTTTGGGAAGGTTTTAAAATGACTTAAGCCCCATCGCTTCGTCTAGGTTGGGCTCCATTTTATTTGATCGTTTTATTTCTTTCCCCTGACTTTATTTTTCCAAAGTCTATTGTTAGTCTCAAGTTCCCTCGTTAAAACAACTTATGTCATTGTTTGTCATCAGCCTAGTGATGTACCCTTATTCCTTTAGGGGAGAGGGCCCAGTACTTGTGCAAGCTAACTTTCTTAGCATGTAGCAATTGACTGAAATATCATAGAACCTTCATTTTTTTTTTTGAAATGTAGATTGGTCTCTTATTTATCTATAAATAAGGTTTGGAGGTGTGACACATCATGCAACTCACCACATCAGCAGATCTTTTGAGAAGTGTCTACAATTTGACTTTTTAAAGGTTCCACCAAAACTTAATCATGGAACCCCCAATAGTTGAACCAAAAAATATCATCTATTGCTTGTAGAATATGATATTTTTATTTAAATTAAAATTAATATACAACCTAAGTGGACCAAATACTTATTGATAACCATAAATCTTTGATATCTCTACCTTTTATATTCAACACATATGGACTAATAGTTGAACACAAAAAATATGTTTGTTGTTATAAAAACAACACATAATTATTTAAAATACAACTTATATTGAACAAAAATGGACCAATAGTTGAACACTAAAACTTTTTGAAAATCCTTCACATTTAATGAGAAAATACATTTTATTTATTGTGCTCACCTTTTATATTGGGGATAGGAAAAACTATTAATATAAAATTATCCAATGCTTGTATATTGCTACCCCAAATTTTGTACACATAAGAACAATATTTTTTCACTATGATAACAATACTTGTTTAAATGAGTGTCTTATTTTATTAAATGAGCATTTATTTGAAACAAAAAAATACTTATTTCACTTCTTCATGAATGTATATATGTTTTTTTCATATAACATTTAGAGGTTCTCATGTGTTCAAGTATGGGTCGATTTTTTATGAACATTTAGTTTTTTCTTTATTTACATTTGGATTGTTTATTTACAATATATAGTATAAATATGTGGTAAGACTGGGTATTATCACCACAATTGACTACACCCTCTCCCCTAATAATTTTTTTTTATTTTTCACCCCGCACAACTACTAGGACCTCTCCCCTAATAAATGCTTTTATTTTTTAGAGGGACAAGTTTGCATGGCCATAGATCAATCGTCATGTGATCTCAGTCCTTCCTTGCCATCCTGCAATGACCCCACCACATTGTCTTTGTTGATCACAATATCACGGGCGAGCACCATGTGTCTCATTCGGTGAAGCCGAAGGAATAATAAATACTTTGATGCATCTTTAATAAATTACGCCACGGGTTACTAAAGAAGTTATAAGATGCACATGTTTTAAATCAACGAAGATGTTGTAATCTCAGTAGAAAGGTGCTCGATGGTTAATAACATGGCTGGCAACTATGTTGAACAAACAGGATTTCTGATGGTTGAGATCCATAGTTGCCCGCCATCACGTGATCAAAAGTTGCGAGGTCTTTATTGATTATGATATCACGGGTGGGTGCCATGTGGATCTCCTTGGAAATGAGTAGTATGGTGGGCCCCTTATTGCCACAATGGATACTATCTTAGTTTGCTTTGAAGAAAGTTGTCTGATGATCTCACCAAGGTGAAGGATCGGTGGCTAATATTTGAATCTGCATCAAATGTGATTAGAGCCATCCGTGCAACGCACGAGTAAGCTTTAATGGCGGCCATGCCATCTACTACCATGGTTTGATTGAAATAAGGAAACTATTCTTTTTCTTTTGGTATCACAAAGCATTCAAAACATCTTAAATGGGGATTATCGGTGGATATGTTTTGTATAAGGATTTGATAAGTAGTATTGGGTTAGAATACATGTTGATGAAATTGTAAAGCAATGTTCTCAAGGATCTTATATGTTAGGTGTTAAATCTGTCATAAACCCTTAGATGTTTATGAATTTGACTCCCTGAATGGATATATGGCACTGATGTAAGTTGTATTAATTTGTATGGTTTAGGATTTTGTTTGTCTTTACCTAGCGCTTGCTACAAATTGCAAATCAATGACTATTTTAGACTGTGGAATGTGTTGTAGTTATCTCATGCTCTAAATAGTTGATACTACTAATGAACAACCAATTCTATTTAGTATTATGCTATTATGTTAAGCTATTAAATGAGATTATCTGTTGTTGTTAATGTTGTTTACAATAATGGTGTAGAGGTTGTAAACACATGAAGGGATCACCCTCTTGGGTCTTGTAGAGCCCAAAGTGTAGGAGGTCTTTAAAATCCTCGTCAGTTGGTCCATGTCATTCGAGCTACCATTGATTGGAATTGGAAATTCTATAGGTAAATTAGAATACCAACTTGGTTACATTAAAAACAACCAATAGGTAGAGAGGAGAGAGATAGAGGGATTCTGTGAGAGAGAGAAGGAGGGAGTGGGAGAGAGATAGAGGGTAGAGGGTTAAGGGTAGAGGGGAGGGAGATAAGAGTGAGTGAGAGAGAGAGAGACTTGAGAGAGGGAGAGGGGGTAGGAGGGTGAGACTTGAGAGAGAGAGGGAGGGAGTGGGAGAGAGATAAATGATAGAGGGTTTAAGGGTTTAGAGTTGAAGGGTTAATAGTTTAGGGTTTAGGGTTAAAGGTAGAGGGTGTTGGTTTATTTTTTACACTGTAACTAGGTTGGTCTTCTAATCTACCTGCGGGATTGCCAATTCCAATCAAGGGCAGCTCGAAGGACTTGGACCAACTAGCGAGGACTTTAGAAAGCCTCCTACACTTTGGGCTATGCAAGACCTGGGAGGGTGATCCCTTAATATGTTTACAACCTCTGCACCAATATCATAAACAACATTAACACCTAACAGATAATCCCACTGAATAGCTCAACACAATAGGATAATATCGAATAAAATTGGCTTTTCATTGATAATATCAACTATGTGGAGCATGAGATAACTACAACACAATCCATAGTAAAATATAATCATTAATTTGAAATTTGTAGCAATATCTAGGAAAAGACAAACAATTATTGAACTACACAAATAAGTACAACTTAGATTAGTCGCATATATCCATTGCAGGAGGAAAATTCATAAGCATCTAAAGGTTTATGACAGATTTAATACATAGTTACATATAAGATCCCTGTCAATATTGAATTACAATTTCATTAATATGCATTCTCACCCAATACTACTTATATAATCCTTATACAAAACGTATCCGCCTATAATCCCATTCAAGCATTTTAATTAATTCCTTGAATTAAAGCTAAAATAAGGATTATACACACCACAACAGTGAGATGAATCAAACAACCCTTAGTCGTCTTATTCAAAATTCAGATATGCATGTATAGTGGAGAGACATGAGTTTGAATTTATCATTTCAGCTCAAATGCTAGTACTATTATACAACATTAAATCCCCATGAATTCAAAACTGATTACAGAATAACTTAGAGCCTAAATTGTATTTCTCTCTAAAACCATCAAGCTTTACAATTTGCTCTGCAACTTCACCTAGACTTGACCAAAAATTATCTAACTTGCTAACCCGTACTTCTAGACTTGAAATCCTTCTTATAGAAAATGAAGGAGAAAACAAGCATCAGGCCAAAATGTACACATGTCACTAGCTAGTTGGCACACCTAGTGATATTCCAAAAATTGTTACAATAGCCATCTCCTTGGAGAATATTCTTGTTCATTATTTTAGTTGAGAAAAGTTGATGCAACAACAAAAAATCACAAGAAACCCACACTGAGAATGCCATCAAAGCAAACCTAGAAAACATTGTAACCGAAGCATCCAATTTACCACCTGTTAGTAGTCCATTCCTTTTACTCTTCCTCAGTCAAATATTTAGTTACCCATTTGTGGTATTCTTCATCATTTGGCCAGTCAAAATTAATCACCTCATTCACCTTGGTATTATAAGGTGTGTATTTTACCACTACCTAATTTGCATCTCTTTCAAAAGCTTCCAAAAATGAGCAGGTACTAATAATTTTATCCATACAGCTCACCAACAATTCATAATCTGACTCATCACAAATTAATTTAATTTGATGATTGATGACTTCACTTGCTTGATCCTGCCACTACTGGAGTGACCTAATTTTCCCCTATTCATTAATTATATCTGGTAACAATATGCTACCCCAATCATTAAAATTCTTCATCGATTCCCCGATCTTCCTACTCAAATCATCTAGTAGGGTATGTAATCCTTGCAATGATTTAACCAACACTTGAGTAGGATTTAATGATTGGGGCCTTTTATTTCTATCAAACCTTGAAGCCTTATACATGACATCCAAATCACTGGCCTTAGGGATCCAATTTTCAATCAATGGTATCACTACTTCCTGATCCCTATCAATATTATTTATTGCATCTAACAACAAAGAATATAAAGAATGTATAGATAGCAATTACTATCAACCTTTTCATTTAAATGCCTCAAGGCAGTAGTAATAATCTCCTCTTGCTTTGAAAGAGATCCCTCCTCACTTACCTTCAATGATGTCTACAATTCATCAATTCTTTGCAAGAGCTGCTTCTTTGTAGGATCAACTGAGCACTCTGTTTCTTCATCAATTTGTTCTAAGGGAGCGGTGAGAGAAAGATTCTAACTGGGAGACCCTAGTGTGGAAACAATTGGAGAAGCAGGATGCACTGACCCTGCTATGGAAGGTAATGTACTGGTCCCTAGAGCATTTGAAGTCTCTCCAATCTATTTATCCCTAAACATTTCCACCTTAGTCTGCAACTCAGCATTCCTCTATTGCATCTTATTGTATTCCTTAGTCAAAAGGTTATACTTCTCCATTATGCTCTTCTTTTAATCCTCCTCCCTTTCAACAGTCTTTTGGGCCAATTTGGCCACATTCACAGTCAAATTAGTGGCCTCAGTGGTTGAGGTCTCTGAAGCTCTCTTTATTATTAATCCTCCTCTTGAATTTGGATTAATATCTGTAACATTTGGCTTTCTTCCCAAATTGCCAAAGTTTTATATTCCTCACTAAAGGCAGAATCTTGCAATGCTGCCTTGAATTCTTCTTTAGAGTCTTGCAAAGGAATCTTGGACTTTAAAATAGCATTAAATGCTATAGCATCTGCAATGTCCCATTTAGGAAAAATCAACACACCAGCCTAACTCACTAGTCTTCTTCCCTCTTCAGGAGTGATGTTCTTAAATTCCTCCATTAATTCAGCTTTTACCTCCTCATCATTATCCTGGTCTGACCTGTTAGGCCTTAGTTATCTTCTCTTCTTACATTTCTCTTGATATTCTTCAAATTTTATCCTCCATACCAATTGCAATAATACAAGAGTTTTTACATATGCATTGTCATCTAGAAACTCCTCACATGCTTCCATTCTTGCATCTTGTACACTTTTTCCTTTCATATCTAAATCAAATAGAACCAGTTCAACTGACCTAGGAGGGGAAGGCATACCAAGCAACATGCCCTGATTAGTAACAATAATTTCATCCATTAGATCCTCCCGTGGTTGATCAATTCTTTGTCTTTTAGGGCTTGGCTCAGATGGTGGTGATGAGGGACTGTCTTCTAGTGATGATTCTAAATCAATGATTTTAATTGCCCTAGGCACTTTGAATTTTGGACCTTGTTGTGAAGGCAACTTCATTATTTCCTTTCCTTTTCTGTCCACTTCCTCTTCATCACTGCTATCATCATTTTTCCTCCTATAAATAAGCCACCTTTCTGTAGGCTAGTATACTGGCCTTGTTTTGATTGGCCTAACACCTTATTCCTGTACACCCAGACTTAGTTCTAAATTTATCATTTTGGTCCTCAATGTGCCCATAATTTCCTTGAAGTTTTACATTAGAAAGTCAATCTTCTTATGGTATGGATTGAACTCCAACAATGCATTATACTTCAGATCCATCTTATGAAAAATATCTAATAGCTTATCATAAGCTATCCATTTCTCCTTATTCAACTCCTACATATTTAGATCAAATTCATTTCTGATCAAATCCTTAGGAAAGTTGAACTGATGCACAAATTTTCTAGCCTTTATTCTTTATCTAAAAATGGAAAAGAAACCCTTAGGATCATGCTGCCACTTTGGACCACACCTCAAATGGTAATCATCAAAAAATTTCTCAAAATGCACCCAACCTCCTTTTGAAAAGGAAAATTAGACACCATTGTATAATCAGGGAAAAATATTCCCTTACCCCTCCCTGTGAGGTTGTCCTCATGGATACAACCTATTTTCCACATAACTTCTCCAAACCCCACTCTTGGTGGCACATTGTATGGTAGTATATGGGGGGTTCCTTGAAAACCGTATACTCTCAAAATAGTGCTGATTGGGTATGGGATAATGTCACCCCAGTTATGGAAAACTTTCAATTCTGGCTTCCTCCCTTTTGGCCTGAGGAAATCATGCAATTCCTAAGGGATCTTGGGTACATTCACCATCAGTCTAGCCATTAATCTAGAAGCAAATAAATTATAAAATTGCACATAACTGGTGCTTTCCTAATTGCTAGATAAATCTTCAGCCCATAACTGTACTGGCAATCTTTCTCCATCAAATGATTGCCTTAATTCCATCTTTTCAAAGAAAAAGTCAGCATTCTTGAACAAGAACATATGTATTAGCATAGAATACGAGAAGAATTGAGTGTCGGTATCATTTTTCTGCAACTTTGACAACCCTTCATGTATCCTCTCAGCCAAGAATGAAGCAAAGTCATATGTCACAGAGAAGTTAGGGTGTTGTATTTGCACCCCCATGAACATGTATGCAATAGGCATCACCGCACCAGGACTAAAACCCAAAATCTAACACAATGAATAGAAAGTGGCCAAGAAATTATTTTCAAAAGAGTTTAATCTTAAAGGCTCTTGGTCTCTTGGGCTGATATGAAATCATGAACCTCTTTCCCTAGCCAGATGAGGTGGAAGCAACTTAGCTCTAAAAAGAGACTTCAACTTTGCATATTCCTGCTTCATTTCCTCAAGATTGATAGGAACCAAGTCTTCACTCAGTTCACTCAAATAAAAAATCTACTGGACCTCTTCTCTATTAATGCTCAACAAAACTTTTCCATCATTATCCCTGATTACCCGTGTGACAGGGTCATATCTTGCAGCCACTGCCTTAAGTAAGTCTATGTCAGGGAACATGTTTGGGACCACCAACTTTCCCAAATCACACATTCAACCATTTGAAAAGGGGTGAGGAAAATTCCTTTGTCCATACCATAATCTAAACATTTCCAAGCCTGTGAGAGGAACCCTAGCATCGGTAATGTTAGAGCAATTATATACAAACCCTTCCCCGAGGATTTTCCCTCACATTAGAACCAATCCCTTCTTTCTATCATTCGTTGAGCAGGGTAATTGATCTAGGAAATCATCGTATAGGTTTCTTTTTAAATAGTCAACTTGGCCAAAATGTTGCTTTGGTGGTTCCATCTTAGACAAACTAGGGTCTTTTTACAATTTCACACTTTAAATAGCTAGAACTAACCAGAGATAGGAAATTACAGAGCAAAACACTACAATTTCTCACAACTATAATTAAACTATAGCCCTTACACATTTATCAGCAAACTTAATGACAAGCACAACAAATCTTTTCCCAAATTCAAGTGTAGAATGAATATGAAGCACAAAATTAACTCATGACTTTGTTTGTAGATTTCCCAAATTCTGGCTACAAAGATTCACATCTTCACTTTCAGCTCTGAAACTGCTCTACAAAATACTTGAATGCTTTTTTGATAAAAATAAAATAGGAGAATTGACTTTATCTCGATGAAATCATGCCTACAAATGTCTCATCCACCATTAAATATTACTCGCGTGTTGCACAAACAACTCCAACCATATTTGATGCAAATTTAAATTTTAGCCATCCACGTGGCGGTTGCTCGCAATATCGCACTCAGTAAAAATCTTACAAATTTGGATCATGCGATGGTGGGAAACCATAGATCTTGAGCATTCAAGATCTTGTTCCTTCAACACAGTCACCAACCTTATTATTAACCATCGAGCAACTTTTTCATCAATATTATAACACATCCACTGATTTAAAACATGTACACCTCAAAAACACTTTAGTAACCCACCTTTTAATGTATTAAGGTCAGATTAATTTACCATAGTATTTCCTTCATTCCTTCGACTTCATCAGATGAGACACGTGGCACTTGCCCATGATATCGCAATCAGTAGAAACCTTGCAACTTTTGATCACGGGATGGTGGGAAACCGTTAAGATCTGATGACAATTGATCGATGGTCAACCAAAATTATCACCTTCAGCCTCACCAAATAGGACATGTGATGCCCACCCATGATATCACAATCAACCAAAGTGGTGTGGTGGGGTTATCACGGGATGGCGGGGAGCGGCTGAGATCAAACGATAGTTGATCAATGGTCCCGCAAACTTCATCCTTCTACAAAACGAAAAAATTATTAAAAGGGCAAGGGGACATCACTAGGAAAATGGTAAACAATAACATAATTTTTTTTAAATGATGAAACACAGTGCCAACCAAGACTTAGGAAAACAAAACCCTGCAGAGGAAATAAAATATTAAAACAAAGGGACTCAGCCTAGACGGAGCAATAGGACATAAGTCATTTTAAAAACCCTAAAAAAATTACATCAAAATAGATCCCAACCAAGGCGTAAAATAAACACAAGGGTTTTATATGGAAATAAAGCTAAAAACACTAACCCAAGGAAAATTCTGACACCATGAAAGACTAGTAACACCAAGCAGGGTAGGAATGGGACATAAGGAGCAAAAATATAAAGTTCCATCAGAGGGGAGAGACATAGAGGGAGTGAGTGACAGAGAGAGACCTAAGAGAGGGAGAGGGGGTAGGGGGGAGAGTCTTGATAGAGAAAGAGGGAGGGAGTGGGAGAGAGATAGAGGGTAGAGGATTTAAGAATTTAAGGGTTAAGGGTAGAGTGGAGACACTTAGGAGTGAGAGAGAGGGGGAGGGAGGGAGTACTAGGAGAGAGATAAAGGGTAGAGGGTTTAAGGTTTAGGGTTAAGGGTAGAGGGGAGAGAGATAGAGAGAGAGTTAGTGAGAGAGAGAGACTTGAGAGAGGGAAAGGGGTAGGAGGGAGATACTTGAGAGAGAGAGAGGCAAGTAGGGTAGGGGGTGAGGGTTTAAGGGTTTGGGGGTTTAAGGGTTAAAGTTTTAGGGTTATGGGTAGAGCGGAGAGAGATAGAGGGATTTGGTGAGGGAGAGAGGGAGGGGTGGGAGAGAGATAGAGAGTACATAGAGGGTTAAGGGTAGAGGGTAGAGGGTTTAAGGGTTAAGGTTAAGGGTTTAGGGTTTAGGTTTATGGTTAAGGAGAGAGATAGAGGGAGTGAGTGAGAGAGACCTAAGAGAGGGAGAAGGGGTAGGATATTGAATATACTTGAGAGAGAGAGGGAGGGAGTGGGAGAGAGATAGAGGGAGGGAGGGTTAAGGGTAGATGGTAGATGGTTTAAGGGTTTATGGTTAAGGGTGGAGGGGAGAGAGATAGAGGGAGTGAATGAGTGAGAGAAAGACCTGAGAGAGGGAGAAGGTGTAGGAGGGAGAGATTTGAGATTGAGTGAGTGAGTGAGGAGTGAGAGAGAGACTTGATAGAGGGAGTGGTGCTAGGAGGGAGAGACTTGAGAGAGAGAGGTAAAGGAAGGGAGGGTTAAGGGTAGAGGGTAGAGGGTTTAAGGGTTTAGGGTTTAGGTTTAAGGGGAGAGAGATTGAGGGAGCGAGTGAGTGGGAGAGAGACCTACGAGAGGGAGAGGTGGTAGGATATTGAAGATACTTGAGAGAGAGATTGAGGGAGGAAGGGTTAAGGGTAGAGGGTAGATGGTTTAAGGGTTTAGGGTTAAGGGTGGAGGGGAGAGAGATAGAGGGAGTGAGTGAGTGAGAGAAAGACCTAAGAGAGGGAGAAGGGGTAGGAGGGTGAGACTTGAGATAGAGTGATGAGTGAGTGAGAGAGAACCTCATAAGAGGGAGTGGTACTAGGAGGGAGAGACTTGAGAGAGAGAGAGAGATAAAGGAAGGGAGGGTTAAGGGTAGATGGTAGAGGGTTTAAGGGTTTAGGGTTAAGGGTTAGGGTGTAGGGTTTAGGGTTAAGGGAGAGAGATAGAGGGAGTGATTCAAAGGAGAGAGAGACCTAAGAAAGGAGAGGGGTAGGATATTGAAGATATTGAGAGAGAGAGGGAGGAGTGGAGAGATATAGAGGGAGGGAGGGTTAAGGGTAGAGGGTAGATGGTTTAAGGGTTTAGGGTTGTGGAAGAGAGAGAGGGAGGAGTGAGCGAGAGAAAGACCCAAGAGACGTAGAAGGCAGGAGGGAGAGAGCTGAGATAGAGGAGTGAGTGAGAGAGAGACTCTAGAGAGGAGGAAAGCTAGGAGGAGGAGAGGCAGCGAGAGAGAGAGAGAGAGAGAGAGAGAGAGAGAGAGAGAGAGAGAGAGAGAGAGAGAGAGAGAGAGAGAGAGAGAGAGAGAGAGAGAGAGAGAGAGAGATAAAGGAAGGGAGGGTTAAGGGTCATGAGACCCTAAGAGAGGGAGAGGGGTAGGATGGAGAGACTTGAGAGAGAGAGAGATGGATTCGAAGAGAGATAGAGGGAGGGGGGGTTAAGGGTAGAGGGTAGATGGTTTAAGGGTTAAGGGTTAAGGGTTAAGGGTTCCAGGTTAAGGGTAGAGGGAAGTGTTGGTTTTGTTTTACAATGTAACCAGGTTGGTCTTCTAATCTACCTATGGAATTGTTAATCTCAATCAAGGGCAACTGGAAGGAACTGGACATTTTGACGAGGACTTTAAAAAAGCCCCCTACAGTTCAGGCTCTATAAGACCCTGGAGGGTGATCCCTTAATTTGTTTACAACCTCTGCACCAATATCATAAACAACATTAACAATAATAGATAGTCTAATTTAATAGCTCAACATAATAGGATAATATCGAATAGAATTGGCTATTCATCGACATTATCAGCTATTTGGACAATGAGATAACTACAACACAATCCCAAGATAAAATAGGTCATTGATTTGCAATTTTTAGCAAGATCTAGGTAAAGACGAACAAATACTGAATCATACAACTTAGATCAGTGCCATATATCCATTGTGGGAGTCAAATTCATAAGTATTCAAGGGCTTATGACAGATGTAATACATAACATATACAATCCCTGATAACATTGCATTGCAATCTTATCAATATGTATTTTCACCGAATACTACTTATCAAATCCTTATATAGAACATATCCACCTATAATCCCATTTAAGCATTTTAATTAATTGCCCTTGTCAACAAATGATAGGAAGAAGGGATTAGTTTTGATGCGAGGAAACACCCTAGGGGAGGGATTAGTGTATAATTGTTCCAACATAGCCTGATGGAACACTTGCTCTTTGCTCATCCTTGGGAAACCTTTCACCAAAATATGCCATGAATGCTCCTTACCCAAAGTATGCTTTAGGACCTCCATGCATACAAACACAAAGATTGTCATTTATCATCTTGTAGCAGTGGTACCTAAGATGATGGTACTACCCCTCCCTTGGATGTTGCCCTCTTCTTACAATTGGATACATCAATCCATCTTTTTATTTTGTCAAAAAGATATGAAATGATTTCTAAGCAATGCCTTATTGGGTCAATGAGATCACCAAAAGTCTAGGACTTGTCAAATGAAGGTATATTATTGACACCTATCCCTTTTCTATTCACTTGTTAGGACTTAGTAATGACTATCCAAAGAGAAAATGAGATAGTGGAAACAACCATTTATATTATTTATCTCACTACAATCCATTTCATGGCTATAGTCATGTTGTCACCCAGTGTAGATTTATTTTTTAAAATTCATTGATAACATGAAGAAAAATCTATAGCCTTTAATGGTACTGCTCTTATTCATGACTATGCTTTGTTCCCTTGAAGCACCATGATTTATGATGGTTTTTATGTTGAATATCTTCATTAAAACACCCATGTGCAAGTATATTCCTTACTATTATAGCCTATTGTTGGAATTGATGATCAATGGTATGGAAAGGTAAAAATAAAACTGTGCTTTGCTTCCTTCACTACTTATTGATTGTTGATTGTTGTTCATATGCACTTGTACTATTGTAATGCTTGATGTCCTACATGAACCTGCATGGTTGTCTTGTAGCATAACCTCATAGTTTTTGTTCATATACACTTGTACTATGGCCTTGGCTTCAAAAATGAGACCTCTCTTGAATCATAACTGCTTAATTGTCATTCATAACTTTTTGTTTCTTGTATGCAATCATGATGACCAAAACTGCTACATGAAAGGTTATGAGCATATAAATTGTATCTTGATCACATGATATGAGGGTTCCATTGCTATCATAAACCTCTTGTAATGACATGTTTTCAATAGGCATATTATATGTGTCAACTAGAGTTGATGTTTCTTGAATGTCTTCTCCTTTTATGCCTTTCCTTAAAACATCATGCATTGAATGTTATTTGGAAACTTTTTTGCCTAATGTTTGATTGTGAAGGCCTTGAATAGAGCCTTTTGCAACTTTAGATTTATTTTTGTTGTCCTTCATGAGACCATTGTAGCATGCATTGTTGGTTATCCTTATCAATGACAACGACCTTTACCTATTGCATTCACTTTCACCAGTACACCCATGAATGAATAATATCAATCCCCTTTGCCTCTTGTAGCTAGCTCTTGCAAAGGTGTTGTCCTTGTACTTGTATCATGACCTTGATTCAACCATTGCTCTTCTTTTGTTATGTGTAATAAATACACATAGTCTCCTCATTTGATCTTTATTGGAAAACCACCTGTCACATATGTGGGTGACTTGACAACTCACCTTCCTATGTGATGTGTGACTATCCAATAGGGTTATAAAGAGAGGGGCTTAAGGGAATGTGCAGGATCATGGTATGCCAAAAAGTGGCAATGGAGAAAAAAATACGCGTTTCTACGACTCAAAAAGGCAAAAATGGTGAGTTGACTTTTTGGAGCTAGGGTGACTACCGAGGCAGAGGGAAAACATAGTTTTAGAAATCGGATATCCGATCCAAATCGGATAGATTGGATATCCGATTTTGTTGAAGTATATAAAAAACACTCATTCCGAAACACTCATTCCGATCCAGACAAAGGGAAACTTAGTTCTGGGAATCGGATATCCGATCCAAATCAGATATCAGATCCAAATCGGATATCCGATTTTGTTAAGTATATATATATAAAAAAAGGCCCGCGACCAACAGTCATTCTCATTTGTTTTCGGCTCATCGGCGGCGGGCGCACAGTGGAGAGCGAAATCCGATATCCGATTTGGAGTCCATCTCTAACAGGTAAAGTTCTTTATTTTTTATCAAATTTTCAATTAGATTTGTTTATTTTTAGTTGATTTTTTTCAAAATATTGTTTTTTGGTAGAAAAACTAGGGTTTTTTGGTAGATTTACAAAAAACCATAAAAAATTGAAGAAAAATAGTAAGAAACTACTTTTTTAAAAAATGTAATGGCATTTCCATAGCATACAGACATTGAGAGCAAATAAAATACAGAGTTCAATCCATGAATTATAGAAAATAGATTTTTGTTGGTTATATTCATATCGCTGATTACATTGCACAAAACATACTACAACTGCATAAATATCAAATGGTGACAGTTGTCGATGCTACCACATTTTTCATACATGTCTACCAAAGCATTTTATCAAATAGTTCACTGCCTTGCTGCTATGGCTAAAACCCTAAAACAAAGTGCTTATGAACAAGTTATGGATGCTTGGAAAAA
>VDFB02003589.1:0-42602 GCA_007258455.2 Sequoia sempervirens | reverse complement strand
TTGGATCGTGAACTTGACTATATTCTAATAAGATTTTGAAGCTAAAAAAAATAGCCTCATGAGAGTTAAAATAGCCTTTCGGGTTGAATTATTTCAGCTTAAAACTGAGATATGGGTTTTGTCCAGAAAAGGATTCTAAGACAACCCAGAATGTCAGATTTGCGAAAATTCAACTTCTACTCGATCGTACAAAGATTTTTCACTTGAGAAAATTAGTAACTCAAGAACGAATGTTCTAAAGTTAAAAATTCGTGAAAAATCAAACGCACAATTTCAACTCGAGGAAATTATATGAGAATGATCCAGATACTGAGACTTGTAGAATTCGCCAAATTTTAGGAACATGCACACTGTATTTTGAGAGAAATCTGAGATTGAAGGATGAAAAAGACGTTTTTATTATGCTTCTTCTCTGTGAAAATCGCCTTAGATTTCTTCAGATTGCTGACAATTGTGAACTTTGATCTGCAAAAAGATTTGTTAAATAAAATCGCCTTGAGAAATTGATGAAGATTTTGCCTTTGAACTGGAAGAATTCGCCTTGTAGTGAAAACCACGAATTTTCCTCTTGAAATTTGCGCCTTTTGTTAAGAAGAAATTCAAATTTCTCTTTTGAAATTATCTTGAGAAAATATGAATTTACAATGAAATTTGAGAGTGCGCCTTTGATTCCTGAAGAATTTGTGAATTTATTTGAGGAAAACGCCTTTGAATATGAAGAAATACGAATTCCTTTGGAGAATTTGCGAATTACTTTTGAATGAATACTTTGAAAATTGATAAACTTCGATTTCCCCTTTGAAAATATGAACTTGCTTTGAAAAATACGAATTTCACTTAAGATTGAATTTGCTCTTAATGAAATCGAATTTCCTTTGAAAGCTCTGTGAATAATAATGAAGATGGCGCCATGTTTAAATAAGAAGAAATTCGCACTAATTTGACAACTGCAAGAATTCAAAACCCTGACAAGAATAGAAATCCTTTGATTGGTTGCCTTTCAGTTCCACTGCCACTGACTGGAAGTTCGAATTTGAATAAATAATAAAATATTTATTATCATGCAATTAGCAAAGGCGCCAAAAATAGAAAATCGCCATCTTATGCATATTTTGAACTTCAGTTGACAATTTTGTTGAAGCTTTGAGATTCATTGTTGAGCTTTACCGATTCCGAAAAGTCAACTCTTGAGCTCATAGGCGTCCATTTGCTCAAGTTATTTCACTTTTTACTAACTTCCTATTTTATAGCTGACAGCACTGTTACGACTGGCCAACTTCGACACTGATTTCCGGATGACCGAGTGATGCTGAGACTGATCTGAAGAATTCATCGGAAAGCTATCAACAAGGAAGAAATGTCTGCCGAGACATTATCGCGAAAATCCATCGTTTAACCCCTTGAAAATTAGGCGCCCCTGATTAAATTGCTTTACAGGTTCCAGACTTGGCCATTTTCCTAAACTGCCATCTGACACTTCAAACGGCTGCCGACGGTGAATGGTGAACCCTGACAAGCAACGAAGCTCACTGCATGACTGGAGATATTCTGCATCCAACGATTGTATGGACGACACCTGAAAGCTGTATTAAGGGCCTCAAAAGTAAAAGCGCCCCTGGCTCTTAGTTGCACTGTGTCATTTTGACGAAAGTTGAACTTTCATCAAAGTACCCTACTTTGACCTCTGATATCTGGAGCTGGGATGACCCGATTCAGGCACTATCTATTTTAACGGACAGCCAGAAGGGCCCACAAAAGAAGTGTCTGGAGTGGACGAAGCAAGAAAACTGCTTCTAAGACCTCAAAAATCCCAGTGCGTATTTTATTTAAAATTACCGCTCTAGACTAAAACCATTTTCCGGACATCTTCACTTTGCAGTATTACACTAAAAGACCTCGCACGTACGAGCGACTGCCGAATCCCGAACGCTGACGGCTAGGCTCGTTGGATAGGTAAAATGATTACGTTCAATAGCCGTGAAGACTTCGAACGCAAACGGGCTCATCTGACAGGCCTAAAGGCTAGGCGCCTCTGGACTGTGGAAATACACTGAAAATCGTTTGTTGATCCGCCCGTGAAATTACGTGCTTGGTAGAATTGCCGCCACGATCACCTGGAACGTTGGATCGACAGACAGGATGGTGCATCGCGGAGCTGGGCTAGAGTATTACTGATGTTAGGAAGACTCTGTCTGCAAATTTCGCCATCTGGAGGGTCCTTTAAACCAGCGCCCCTGAGCTGTACTTGCACTGGGAACAAGCGGAGAAGCTCAGAAACGTGAAAACTCCATTTTAAGCTGATCTTCGGACGACTGCCGCCGGAGCTCTGAAACTTGGATGACTACGTTTGATATCTCGTTGGATAAGCAGACTAGTCGAGAACAAATTGACTGTATCCGCCATAGAAAACGCCAAGATTTACCCCTTCTTTTAGATGGGCGCCCTCTGGCCAGAGGCGTGCTTTTGCCTGAAAAAGACAAGTTTCTCACCTCTGGAAATTTAGGTATTTCAACTTCTGTTGCTATTTGCCGGAGCTGTGAGTCTCGGAAAACTTCGCTGGATAGCCAGACTGATTCTGAAGAGATTGACTGGATGCTTGAGCATTTTAAACAAGATCTTGACCTTCAACAAGCTGGGCGCCCTTGGGCTATACTTGCACTTTCTGACTTTTCCTTTGAAAAATATTCATAAATTGACCATTAAAAACTCCGTTTCGATCACTGAAATGACCGCGTGCAATGTGAAATGCTGTCGTGAGATGCTCCTCCATCGTGAAAAGCTCTATTCTGAGTCTCTGCTTCAGGCTCTGATCAATAAAACTGATTTTGACTGACAAACTATTGACAAAAACTCCATGCTTGATATTGCCCAAAACTGTGTCTTACATCATTTTAGCAAGATTTAAACTAATTTATGCAAAATGCCTTGATGAAGCAAAAATTTGGTTTGGGTACAACAAACACCTTGTAGAATAACGTATATGCAGACAAAGAGAGAGGCCATTCTTGTTTCCAAACAGTCCGTAGCATAGATATGATGGGTTGGGAGGGTAATATTACTCCCATTGATGGTTAGAATCATGATATCTTTCATGGTTGCAAAAATATCTTTATTATGTGTGTTCTTGATTGTGGTGAAGAAATAATGGAACATGTTGTGGACTTGGTCTTGCAACCCCAAATCCACAAGAAGGATACTTGTCCAGATTTCCGCAAATGTTCTTAATATGGTCACCCTTCTTGAATAATGCATACTGTTGATGTCATCTAGATCTTTGAAGCTTTCTATAATAAAGTGTACAATGTAATGTCCCCATTTTGGCCCTACACTCTTCAATAGGATTTAGCCTATTTCCGGAAATCCATAGGCTAAGTTGAGGTGGAAAATTAGGGTTTCCTCTTTCAGATACTGCTCAGTTGGCATTCTGAGGTTGTTGTGCAGACTTACTATTTATAGCAGTTCACTATTTTTAGCAAGTCTATCTTTTGGCAGTATCTATCTAGCATACTAACTCTTTGCGCCTAATGTCTGGCCATTACATTTTGATGTGAACTTACTATTTATAGCAAACAGCTATTTTAGGTAAGTCTAATTTTAAGAGCATCATCACAATTCAGCCTCAAGTCATTTGCTATCCTTCTTCATTTTACATTCCATGGATTAAGTTTTATACTTAGTCATTTTATGTTTCTCATTGTACCCCACTTAGGAATGATCACTTCATGTTGATTTTAAAAGGGGGTCATTAAGGGGTCAATGGTGCATTTAATGAATTATTAAATGCTTTATTGTTGCAAAGTGAAGTTGGATGCCTAAAAGAGGATTAATATTTTATTATTTCAAAAAGTGAAATGCTTAAAGTGGCATCCCTTTTGGAAGTTGAAGTGATTCAACTTCTTGGAATTTGAAGAGTCTCTTGTTGCTTCATTTGCCAATTGAAGCTTATATATTGCTGCTGTTTGTAGAGCTGATCATCTTTGGAAATATTGTAAAGTTATGCTGCTGGTTTGAAATCCAGAATCCGGCTAAGGGAAAGCTTAGCAATTTGACTCCATTCTTCGGACCTGAAACTATGGTTCCCTAGATGGTGGATTGAGAGTGTGCTTCATCCAGAAGTGCACATTGAGTTTCAAAGTTGAAGATTTTGTAGTTTTTGATAATAATTTTCAGAATTGTGTTTGCTGGTCATATCATGGTTGAAGGAGGTTTTCATTAACAGCTTTTGGTATGTTTTTTATGTGCTTCTGGGAATTGAAGAAATTGATTCCTAGTGCATGGGCACCCCTTCCCACAGAAGATCAGAATTTAATTTGAAGAATTTTGAGAGTTTTTATCATTTTGGAGTTGCTGGTTTGTCTACAGCTGAAAGTGTTTTTTGTTAACAGCTTTTTGAGCAAATTAAATATCATTCTGGGTATGTTTGCAAAGTGGTTCTAGACCCAAGGCGACCCCTTCCACAAGAGATTGGAATTTATTTTCAAGTCTTTGATTTTTATTTGCTAAATCGCCCTTCTCAAGAGTCATACCATGTTGGGAGCATTGGGAATTGTGCAAGTAAATTAATGGTTGCTTTTTGAAGCTGTTTCATCATCATGACATGGGCGTCTATCCTCCAGAGGTTCATTGCAATTGATTTCACTCAATTTGAGGTAAATTGATAAAGTTATGTGCATTTCATTGATGCATAGTTTGCTAGTTTGATTTTTTATATTCTTTGTTTCTGATCAGACTTGTTAGTTTTTGATATAATGCTGGTTTGAGCTTCATTTATATATCATTATTGTATTGTAAGATTTGATGAAGGTTACTCTAACCATTGATTGATTTGGAAGACATCTTCTTATTTCCAGTCACACTCCATTGTAAAGCCGATTAGTAGTACTCAATGTACCTATTTATTTTATTTGCTGTAAATTGGTTTGGTAAATTTCATAATTCCCAATGCATTGAGTGGTTGAGTTTAAATAATCATCTTTCAGGAATTGTAAGTTTCCACTAAATAAGTGGTTGTGTGGACTGTATTCCCCCCACGTTAATAAGTGGAAGTGAGGATTTAAATGGCTGGCTTGCCGCCTTTAATAATGTAATAATTTCACCCACTGAATAAGTGGAGTATCCCCACTGCTTGTGGATGCCTGCATCAGCAAATGAATTGTACTTTCAGCTCTGTTTATGCCTAATGATCCTCTGACCATATGCTATCACCTCGCCCACATTGGGATCTTGGTGAGCATTCTTGGTTAGAGTTATCTTCTTTGCTGGTTTACATTTTGGAGCTAACGCTAATCAGTGTTTGGTTGCTGATTTGAATGTTAATTTTGGGAAAAAATTAATGGGGAATATTTCAAAGGTATCGTAGAAAGAAGATCCTCGCCATCCCTGCGGATCGCTACATGTTTAAACAAATTGAGGACAAAAGATCTCAAGGGTAATTGCTACACCAAAAGCCTAACATTCTAGTTCAGCTCCTTGTGGTATCCAAAAGTTGGCAGTTAGGCACGGCTAATGAAGAAGAGATGAAGTTGGCAAAGACTCTCTTTATGGCTAGAAAGAGACTTTGTAAAGAATTTCAGTTAAGAGAAAATGAAGAGAAATATTCTTCATTTGTTAGAACAATGTTTGAGACGCGGTGTGAAGCAATACCTTCAGAGAAAATGGAGTTGGCACTAGCTCCTTTAGTGAATACTTTGAATCAGCCCTATTGGTTGGGGCATCGTGATGAAGAAACCAAGCTGCTGATTTCTTCATGTTTCATGGAGATAATAAGAATTGTAATTCCCCAATTGCCCTATGATGATGAAACTATGAAGATTATATTAAATATGATAGTGGAATGTTTTCAAGATTTGGATGAAACTAGTAGTAGCTTGTTTTCAAGAAGAGCTGTTGTTTTAAAAACATTTTCTGAAGTTGGTGCTTGCATCTTATTGATAGAACTGAGATGAGAATCAGGATTTATCACTTGTTTAATTATCTTTTTCAGCTCTGACCGAGTGAGTAAGAGCATGCTTGCAGTCAGGCCATGAATGTTCTAATCTCTACACCAAAGAAGCCGATAGTCTTCCCCGAAGTGTCCAAACTCTTTCCTTGGATGCTTATAAAAACGTTGAAGAGCAGATTTCTCCTAATCGCTGATTTGTTAGTTAAAGAAATTTTCAGTCAATGTGAAGATAAGCTGGAAACCATTTTGAAGAAGACTGCTTGAACAAAGAGGGAGATTTCCGGTTGAAGAGGAGGATGAAAGTTAACCTTTGAAGACATTGCAAAAGTTTAAGGGGTATCTACGGATTTGCACTCATCCAATCATTCTGTAAAATAATGTAATGTGTCAGTGGAAGCCTTGAAGACTAGTGAGGTACTCTTGTTTTCTACAGAGGAGAACAGTGAGTTGACTTGTGTTAAAAAGCCTCATGTTGAAGATTCAAAGAAAAAACTTTTGGAAACAAAAGTTGAAACAAAGATGCATGAAGAGGCCATAAGTGTAGATCCAAATGAAAAAAGAAGTTCGATTAGTAGAAGATATGTGTTCAATCAGCAATTTGCTTCTTCACAATTCTAGAGAATGTTGGTTTGAAAGTCAAGTCAAGGAGGAGAAGAAAAAGAGGAAGATGAAGTCTCTTCTCACTTCAAAGTTGATTTGATCAATTCTTTTGAATCATGTGTAGGAGACAACATGGAAGGTGAAGTTTCTAGTAGTTATAAGGCAGATTTTTCTTCACCGGAAATCAAGCTAAGGCAAAAAGCTAAGGAATTGGAAGGCACTATGGATGGAATGATGAAGAGTGTTCACCACATGCGAGACAAGTTGAGGAGTACAACTCAAACCATTTTTGAAATCTTTATCCATCAAAGTTGTTCTACATCATCTCAGCCAGTATATAATGATTGCAGCTCAAGTTCACACATTGCTGATAATGGAATTCAAATTTTGTCAAATCTTGATAGAATTCATAGACATGTAGAACAGATGATTTATGATGTGCCTAGGGGAGAAGTTGTATGTTGCATTTCTATTGATGACATGAAGTCCATTAAATTTTCCTTGGAGGAAATTAAATCTAGTCTTTTGCACATCATTCGTGACAAAGACATAGTGGCCAATATTGCTGACAAGGCATTGGAGTGGCATGAGCTTACCAAAACAAAGTTGCAAGAAGTGCATGAGACTCTAATTGAAGCAGAGAATCAGATTTCTGCTGTTCAATATTCATGGGAGCAAGAAAATAGAAGAAGAGCAGAGGAGCTTCAAGAAATTCTTGATGAGTTTGATCTCATACAAGAAACATATGATTTGGAATGCTGTCCTAAGAGACCAAAGCATTCAAATTCTCAAGCTTATCAAGCTTTTGACAATCTCTTGTATGAAGAAGGTTCTAGTAAGGTTTATGTAAATCCTCTTTTTGAAAATGACGAAGAAATTGCTTCAGAGATTACTGAAGAAGGGGATTTGAGTTTGTCTTCCAGCATTGGAGAGTTAATACGTGAGTTGCATGAAGTTGAATCTACTGCTGCTCCTAGTGCAACCATTCAGCAAGAATTGGTAACTCTTGAAACACAAAGAAATGAAGGCATTCTTATTGTTCATCAACAAAGAGTTGATGGGTTTGTTGATGAAGGTTTAATTTATTTTTTGATGAGGATGCTTGTGAGGCTCATATCAGATTTTAGTTCATCACCATCTTCTCTTAGAGTGATAGATTTCAGAATTGTATTTGATGAAGGATTTGTGGAATCTTTCCGGCAAGTCATATCACAAGATTTTGGATTTGATTTTTTCAACGAACAAAGGTTGGTTGAATACTTCTTGGAATTTCAAGAAGTGGCATTGCAGATGGAACGAGCGAATCAAATGATTCGTGTGAGAGCAGTTCTCAGTTTGAGAAGTGGTTTTTCATGGTTGTTAGTTTGGGATCCTGGCATTACTTGGGAAGAAGGTAATTTTAAAGTAGATAGACCAGCATATAATATTCAGAGTGTAGTTGTGACCATTTGCTTATGTGTTGGAAAATGTCTTCAATTGAAAATCAGTGTTTGGGATCTCAAGCATTTTCTTTTGAAGAATGGAATGCATAAAAAGAAGGTTGGATGGAGAGATAAGTGTCAAAAATTTCTGTTTTATGTTTGCTGCTTCCTTCTTTCTATGTCATTGCCTCTTTATTTCTGATCATACATTGGTGTTCTGGGAAGGAAATATGATCAAAAGTTGGTTTGTGGTGACATGGGGTCTCTTGCTAAAAGTGCCACCAGCTTGGTTCATGAGCAGTTATGCTCATTTTGATGGAAAGTTCTTTTGTAGCAGCTGCTGCTTGTCTTCTTGGATGCTGATTTTCCAAAAATCAGATCTCAAGATGATTATTTCAGACCTCTTAGGAAGCTGGTTACTTCATTTCCAGGCCTCTTCACCTCCTATTCGGACTGAACTTCTGCCAAAAATAAGCAAGGGAATGTTTCTGTATGGTCAAAGTTCAGGTATGGGTTGTTCATTGATAGTTGATAGTGAATTTTGTGGTACCAACTCATACATTACTTTTTGGGACAGCGAGTTATTAGCTGATTTGATTTGTCAAATTGAGACTCTTGATGTGAGATATGTGAATATTTCTTGGAGTTCTTTCAGTGAAATCAGTTTGCTTCAAAGGAAGCATTGTGCATCCTCTTGGATAGGGATGGAGTGTGGAGCTTTGCTCTTGGTTTGGCATTGGTTTAGAAGCATGTTTGAAAATATTTTTGTTGCTGATCAGAATTATGACAACAAGGTTTGGAGGTCCTACAGACTGATATGGGACCCAGGCACTGACATGTTTGATGCATTGTCTTTTGTGGATTGTGACATGTTGGTCCACTTTGAGTATTCAGTTGTATTAATCAGAGTAGCGCAACGGATTAGAGGAACAGTGTTCCTGAGAAAGATTTGGAATCCTGGTATCACTTGGGTTTGTGATTCCATAGTTGAAGATGATGAAGCCAATGATGGTCTTCTAGAATTTATTCCCATGATGTTTCAGTTTAATTTTAATCTGGTGATTTCTTGTGTTGGCATCCAGCAGTGCAGTGCTTACATCAGTTGGTGCTATCCTTCTCCTAGGATGATTTGGGACCCTGGGATCCTATTTGGCATGGTAAGGATCAAATTGTTCCCTTGGAGTGTGGTGGCATTGCTTGAGGACAAGCAATTTTGGGAAGGGCGGACTGTAATGTCCCCATTTTGGCCCTACACTCTTCAATAGGATTTAGCCTATTTCCGGAAATCCATAGGCTAAGCTGAGGTGGAAAATTAGGGTTTCCTCTTTCAGATACTGCTCAGTTGGTGTTCTGAGGTTGTTGTGCAGACTTACTATTTATAGCAGTTCACTATTTTTAGCAAGTCTATCTTTTGGCAGTATCTGTCTAGCAGCAGTTCAATCCTTTGCAGTTCAATGTTCAGTTTGGCTTTCTGTTGTTTTGATGTGAACTTACTATTTATAGCAGTTGGCTATTTTTAGTAAGTCTAATTTTGGTAGTAGCATCATCAGCAATTCAGCTCAAGTCATTTTGCTATCCTTCAGTTTCAGTTTGGCTTTGGTTATCTCCATGGATTAAGTTTTATACTTAGTCATTTTTATGTTTCTCAGTTGTACCCCCACGCCTAGGAATGATCACTTCATGTTGTTTTTAAAAGGGGTCATTAAGGGGTCAATGGTGCATTTAATGAATTATTAAATGCTTTATTGTTGCAAAGTGAAGTTGGATGCCTAAAAGAGGTTGATTAATATTTTATTATTTCAAAAAGTGAAATGCTTAAAGTGGCATCCCTTTTGGAAGTTGAAGTGATTCAACTTCTTGGAATTTGAAGAGTCTCTTGTTGGTTCATTTGCCAATTGAAGCTTATATATTGCTGCTGTTTGTAGAGCTGATCATCTTTGGAAATATTGTAAAGTTATGCTGCTGGTTTGAAATCCAGAATCCGGCTAAGGGAAAGCTTAGCAATTTGACTCCATTCTTCGGGCCTGAAACTATGGTTCCCTAGATGGTGCATTGAGAGTGTGCTTCATCCAGAAGTGCATATTGAGTTTCAAAGTTGAAGATTTTGTAGTTTTTGATAATAATTTTCAGAATTGTGTTTGCTGGTCATATCATGGTTGAAGGAGGTTTTCATTAACAGCTTTTGGTATGTTTTTTATATGCTTCTGGGAATTGAAGAAATTGATTCCTAGTGCATGGGCACCCCTTCCCACAGAAGATCAGAATTTAATTTGAAGAATTTTGAGAGTTTTTATCATTTTGGAGTTGCTGGTTTGTCTACAGCTGAAAGTGTTTTTTGTTAACAGCTTTTTGAGCAAATTAAATATCATTCTGGGTATGTTTGCAAAGTGGTTCTAGACCCAAGGCGACCCCTTCCACAAGAGATTGGAATTTATTTTCAAGTCTTTGATTTTTATTTGCTAAATCGCCCTTCTCAAGAGTCATACCATGTTGGGAGCATTGGGAATTGTGCAAGTAAATTAATGGTTTCTTTTTGAAGCTGTTTCATCATCATGACATGGGCATCTATCCTCCAGAGGTTCATTGCAATTGATTTCACTCAATTTGGAGGTAAATTGATAAAGTTATGTGCATTTCATTGATGTATAGTTTGCTGGTCTGATTTTCTGTATTCTCTATTTCTGATCAGACTTGTTAGTTTTTTATATAATGCTGGTTTGAGCTTCATTTCTATATCATTATTGTATTGTAAGAGTTTGAGGAAGTGTTACTCTAACCATTGATTGATTTGGAAGCATATCTTTCTTATTTGCAGCTGTTTAATTCATTGTAAAGCTGATTAGTAGTACTAACAACTATTTATTTTATTTGCTGCAATTGGTTTAAATTTCATACTCCCACGATTGAGTGGTTGAGTTTAAATAATCATCTTTCGTAATTGTAAGTTTCCCCCCCACTAAATAAGTGGTTGTGTGGACTGTATTCCCCCCATGTTAATAAGTGGAAGTGAGGATTTATATGGCTGGCTTGCCACCTTTAATAATGTAATAATCTCACCCACTGAATAAGTGGAGTATCCCCACTGTTTGTGGATGCCTGCATCAGCAGATGAATTGTACTTTCAGCTCTGTTTATGCCTAATGATCCTCTGACCATATGCTATCACCTCGCCCACATTGGGATCTTGGTGAACATTCTTGGTTAGAGTTATCTTCTTTGCTGGTTTACATTTTGGAGCTAACGCTAATCAGTGTTTGGTTGCTGATTTGAATGTTAATTTTGGGAAAAAATTAATGGGGAATATTTCATACAACCTCTTTCATCGTGTCATCATCATAGGGAGTTAGAGGAACTAAAATTCTCATTATCTCACTTAAACAAGAAGTCACTAACAACTTGATCTCCTCATCATGATGCCTCAACCATTGTGTTCTTTCAAGGTAGTTACTATAGTTGTTAGAGCTAGATCTAATACTTTGAATGGTTGCTCAATATGAATTAAACATTCTTCCACCAATTTAAGCGTGCTGAAGACATCATCCCTTGATTGAAATTCTGTAGTAAGTTTGTTGCCTGCTTCATAGAGTGTTCTTGTCAATGGTTTGATATCTTCTGTTGCCATGATTATTCAAGTTTTTCGACATTTACGCAAAGGCTGGCAGGAACTTCTGCTTTGATACCAATTGTAATGCCCCTTGTAGATACATCGAAATACACTTACTAAAATTGCCTTAAAATTTGCAATAGATATGATAAATGAACAATCATAGATATATTATAGGATATTAGATATTTAAAGTTGATAATACTTTCTTTGAATTTCGGAGGTGAAGTCAAATCTCTTTACAAGAGGAGAATCAGGTATGATTTCTTGAAGATAGTCACCATGTAAGAGCTTATGGAATATTAGTATTATTCATATGTCCCTGATTTTGGTATGCACAAAATAGTGATTTTGACCCTGATATAGATATGATTGCCGTTTCTGAATATGGACTCTATAATCATGCATTCATTGAGTATATATATACCTGCCCATTGATATGATTTAATAGGCCTTGAGTCTTGATTGCTTTCTCTAATTGATGCCCTTGAATCCATGCATTAATTTGTATATGGGTCTGCCAATATATCAATAGATTATTGCCTTGAAATCTGATTGCTTTGTCTGAAAATTATCTTTATAAATATGCAATTTGACTTCTTGGAGCCTTCCCTGATTTATTCAATTGTTGTGTATGCTTTCATGGTTGATTATAACTGCTCATGAAGAGCTGTCCAAATCTGAAAATAAATATTTAAATCGGAATTCTACACTCCTCTTTCCACACTTTCATCTTCCTTAAATATCATTTAATGTGCCTTTTCATTATATTTTAAGTGGGATGACTTTTGTAAGAACCCCTTGCCAATCCGACCTTAATTTTTTAGTTTAGGCTGTTTGACATTTTGTCAAACACTTGGCATGGAATTGAAGAGTTCTAATTTTCTATGTTTGCTTGAAGTTTTGATGAGATGTTTGTTTTCAGTTTGATATTTGTAAAGCAATTGCATATAGTGATAGCCAATAAACATAGTTTGCAAAACAAATGGAAGAACACACAACAACCTCTTATTTCCCCTCAATAGAAAAGGAATTACAATGGAAATCGGACCTGATATAGTTCTGATTTATTTACACCAGCAAGGTACAATGCTCTTATTTCAACATAATATGGATTGCAAATAAAATACATACCTGAATCCAAGATTGCAATGTTGGACACTTTGCACAATGCAAGTGATGAGATATAGGCTGATTATGGACTGATTTGTGTGAAATCTTCAGATCAGCAATTATGAAGAAGAGCTGGAAATGGCCCAAATAAATCTGCAATAAATATTCCACCTTCAAACCCTAATGGATCTCAAGGTGTACGAAGATTTGACTCTCAAACTGTCAAACCTTAGTTGCCCAAGTGCAGAAATAAATATATAAAATATTTCCCAGCTTCAACAAGTGTGAAACCCTCAGCAAATGTTTCCAAAATTCTTCCAAACAAGTCGCTCTTATGCAGAAATTATTTATAAAGTATTAGGGGTTCAAAATCTTCAAAATGTCTGCAAAATAGGGTCATAAACCCTAGCAGCTAGCTCTATAAATTTGCTTCAGCACTATAAACCCTAGCCATCCAATATATCATGAAGAAATGACCATTCAATGTCCAAATCTATAATAATAAGTCTTCAACCTTCAAATAGGTTTCAAACCCTAGCTGCTTGAAGTCCCAAAATGATGAATAACCTGCAAATGTGTTCAATGATGAACCCTGGGTGGATTCACCTCTCAAAATAGAGTTGGGTTTTCATCCAATCCACTAATTTCTGAAGGTTTTCGTTCAATCGACCAATTTCTGAAAGTTTTCGTCCTCAAAAATAGCTGAACCTGCAATACACAAGTTCTCCAAAATTCTCTAATAGAAAATACCAAAGCCAAGATGTCCAAATGACTTGCTCTCGTCTCTTTCTAAAGGCTCACCTGGGTCCTCTAGAAGAATCCAAAATAACCTCCTCAAATCTTCTAGAAGCACACTTTATTTAATAAAGTGACTTTATAATATTTAATGAAGTAACTTTATAATATTTATTATTTATTATTTGACACTTTAATTAAATTAATTAAAATAAAGTTATCTTTATGATGTAATTTAAAATAGACAATTTTAAAATAATTCATTTAATTATTATTCCCTTATAACTTCACTATTTAGCTTATGGGAATAAAATAAGCTAAATATCAATATCTGCCATTACTCGGAAAATGGGGACATTATAACTTTGCTCTTGTATGGAAGCGCACCTCTTAGGGAGTCGGGTCATTTATTAATCTCCATTATTTTAATTTAAGCTTCCTTTAAGGATGTCGGCCCCTTTGAATGTAGTTGCGGCCTTTTAAGTGTTTTGACTTTGCTAAAAAGAGTTGGTCATCATCTGAGGTCAGCTGAAGACAGTTTTGAATCTAATATCCCTTTGGATGCCAAGAGTAATATGAGTCGTGATCTTCTTATTGGTCAAGTCATTGTGGAAGGCATGTCTTATTTCCGCCTTAGTCACAGATCTCTTTGATCATCATTATGACAATCTTATGCACTCCCATGTTAAGTATGAAATGCACAGAACTCTTGTGATCTATCCTTATCGATATTTCCATGTTACATTTGGCTTTGAGGCCTTGCCATCGTGTCTTGAGTGTTTAGTTCATTGCTTTTGATATTTGGTTTACATTCTCAAGACGGATAAAATAATGCAGTCTAATGTAATGTCCCCATTTTAGCCCTACGCTCTTCAATTGGATTTAGCCTATTTCCGGAAATCCGTAGGCTAAGCTGAAGTAGAAAATTAGGGTTTCCTCTTTCAGATGCTTTTTCGAGGGTTTGCATGTAAAAGGTTTATGGGTTTTTCTGGGTTTTCAGAGACCTCCAGGGTGATGTGACATGCATCTGATTCTGACATCCTTTCCGAGCACTTTCTATTTATAGCAAGTCATGATGGCTGCCCGGTTTGTGCTCAAATGATATTTGGAAACACTTACTATTTTTAGTAAGTTTTGTTTACTGCTCAGTTGGCGTACAGATGAAGTTTTGCAAACTTACTATTTATAGCAGTTTGCTATTTTTGGTAAGTCTATCTTTGGGCAGTATTATTCTAGCAGCAGCTCAATCAGTTGCAGTTCAGTTTGGTTGGTCAGTTTGGCTTTCTGTTGATTTTGAAGTTAACTTACTATTTTTGGCATTTGCTATTTTTAGTAAGTTCATTTTTGGTAGAAGCATCATCATCAACTTGGTTCAGTTTGGCATTTGTCAGTTTACTATTTTTAGCAATTCATCAGTTGCAGCTTGGGCATTGTATTTGGTTATCTCCTTGGACTGAGTTTCAGACTTAGTCAATTTTCATGTCATGAAGTTGTACCCCACGCCTAGGCTTGATGACTTCAAGTTGTTTTAAAGAAGGGGACATTAAGGGGTCAAGTGAGCATTTAATTATTTAATAAATGCTTTATTGTTGCAATATGGAAATGGACGCTTAAAGGGGAAGTTGAATGATATTTTAATATTTCAAAAAAGTAAATTGCTAAAAGGTGGCATCACTCTTGGAAGTTGAAGTGATTCAACTTCTTGGAATTTGAAGAGTCTCTTGTTGCTTCATTTGCCAACTAAAGCCTATATATTGATGTTTTATGATGAGCTGATTATGCATATTTTTGAAGAGCAAAGTTATGTTGCTGGAATGAATCCAGAATCCGGCTAAGGGATAGCTTAGCAAATTTACTCTACTCTTCGGGCCTGAAACTATGGTTCCCTAGGTGGTGGACTGAGAGTGTGCTTCATCCAGAAGTACATATTGAGCATTATTGTGGAGTTTTGGTGAGATTTTTCCAGATTTCATGTTGCTGGTTTATCATGGCTGAAAGTGATTTTTGTATACAGCTTTTAGTATGAATTTTATTTGGTTCTGGGTACTTGATCATTGCATTTCTATGATAGAGGCGATCATATTTGGAGGTTATCAGAATTTAATTCCAAGTTGTAGATTTTATCAAGCAAAAATCGCCCTTGCAAGGAGGTCGTACCTTTTTGGAGAGCATTGGGATTTGTGCATAAATTAATGGCTGAGTTTAGATGCTGTTTTATCATTGCAAATTGGGTGCCAACCTCCTAGTGAGTCATTGCACTTCGTTTCAGCTCATTCGGAGGTAATTTGAAAGAGTTATGAGTATTTCATTGATGTACAGTTTGTTGGTATGATTTTCTGTTAACATTGTTTCTATATCAGACTTATTAAATAATTGTACTTGCTGGTTTGAGGTTCAATTCTTCATCTTATATCATTGTAAATGTTAGAGGAAGTGATACTCTAACTGTTTAATGTTTTTGGAAGATTATCTATTCTATTTGCAACTGTTCTTATTCTTTGTAAAGCTAGTTAGTAGTACTAATAGCTCTTCCTTTACTTGCTGCAATTTTATATCTATTTTACACTCCCACAATTGAGTGGTTGAGTTTTAGAATAAACATATATCTTGTTTGTAATTTCCCCCCACGTTATAAGTGGTTGTGTGGACAGTATTCCCCCCACGTTAATAAGTGGAAGAGTGGATTTAAAGGCTGGCTTGCCGCCTAATAATTGTTGTAAACTCACCCACTGAATAAGTGGAGTATTCCCACCGTTTGTGGATGCTTGCACTAGCAGATGAATTGTACTTTCAGCTCTGTTTATGCCTAACGATCTGTTGATGTGTTTTTTGTGACCGCACCAAACAGCAGAACGAAATAGTTTAGGGCTACTCCATTCTCTCTTGATCAGTGATTTGTGCTTCAAACACACCTGAGCTCGTGAGGAAATCCAGAATCTGTTTATCATCATCAAACACTTGGAAATTCTTTATGTTATCAGGGATTGCTGGTGTTGAAACCAACTCTACTGTAAACTTCTTCAACCCTTCCATTGCTAATGGTTCCAACGAACTGGCAGCTTGTGCTAAAGAGTTTGCAACGGTGTTCTTGGACCGATACACTTGCTTTATATTGAACGCATCAAAGCTTTCTATGAGGTCCCAGACTCTATTTCGATAGCGGCCTAACCTCTTGTCATGGCAGGCGAACTGCTTCCTTACTTGACGAACCACAATATCAGAATCCCCTATGGCATGTACAATCTTGGCTCCCTTCTGAATTGCAAGTAGCAATCCATGAATCAAGGATTCATATTCAGTAACATTGTTGGTGCATGAAAACTGAAGTCTATAGGCACCTAAATAAGCCTCACCTGTTGGGCTGACCAACTCAAACCCTGCTCCATTTCCTTTCTTCGACTTTGACCCATAGAACCTTAAAGTCCACACTTGATCCTTGGTAAGAGTGCTGGGAGACTGAATCTGTGTATCCTCTTGATTGCACACCTCTGTAACTTTTTCTTCAATCTCAGACTGAATTGTATCATCTTCTACGAGTTCCTCTATTAAAACCCTGTTTTCTTCATTCATCTTCTGATGTTTTTCTATTAAAATCTCCTCTTCTTCATTCATCTTCTGACGTTCCTCTTGCAAGGAAGTATGGGGAACGAGCCTAGCAACTTGCTCTAATGCCACTTTGCACATGGCACAAGTGATTTCTAAATGAAATGCTTCGTGTATTCTGCACTAGTTGGGAAGCAGCAAATTCTTGATTGAAGCATCTTTTCCTAACTCTGTTTCTTGTTTCACGCTGTTCAGGACAAAGTCCCTGAAATTCTCAAAAGTTCCTCCTCCTTCACTATCACGTGAGTCACTTTCAATCAAAACCTCGGTGGAAGTGGTATCTTCAAAACATTTTCCCTCACTTAGGCCTTGCAGCATCAATACTTCCTGTTTGACAGGCCTGTATGAGCCTAAGTCAGTCTCTACGAACATTATTTCATTATCTTCGCCATATTCCGTGATCATTAACTTTAGTCTCGGTGTGCTCTCAATCTTGATTTGATTTGGGACTCCCTTCCATGGAAGCCACATGTGAGAGAAATCGGTTGCAATATATCCATTCAGCTTTCTTTCCCAGTCTCTACTCAGTAACATGCCGTACCCATCCGGTATATCAACCACTGATATGTCAATACAACTCTGGATTCGGGGGTCAGCTGACAACTGCATATGAATATTATTCAGCTCTCCAACCACTGGAACTTCAGTCTTGTCTAGCTGGGTCACCTTCTTTGTGGTATGTAACGGGACTATACCCAACCTTTGACACACCTTCAATGGCATGACGTTGCTAGAAGCACTAGAATCAATCAAACAATTGTGCAATAATTTTCCAAAGATTCTAACTGATACCAAGAATGGGGCTGGTTCATCTTTCCCCTGATAGAATACAACTGGTTTCTTCTTTTCCTCAATAGGAGTATTCTTCTTTTCATTTCCCTTATCCAATGAAGTCTGATTGCCCTGGGCAACCCTTTGTGTTTGCTCTGGCTTTTGCTCGGTGGGCAAATTGAATTTAACCCTTCTTTTATCTTCAGCCTTTGGCTTCTCAGGTTCACTCGAAGATCCTTGTACCATTCCTACAAAACCTTGGGACTGCTGTGGGGCTTCCCAAGTGTTGAATGGCACGTGAGGCGCCTCTTCTACCATGTTTGCGCTCTGCACGGGACGCGACTGTACATTTACTGGAGGATTTCTAGGTGCTTCTTGAGATGTACCTTTTACAACTGATGTTTCGTATAGACTTCCCATGATTGTATCTCTAACTTCTGATATCTTCATCAATTCATACAAGGGAAGACTGACCTTTATCTTCTTCACTTCTTCTAGCACATAAGAACTTAATCTTTTCATGTCATCTCTTGGGAGATTGTCCTTTTGAGGACGCTGCATCACGTGAATGGGTTGTTGGACGGTCTGCTGTCCATTTCTATTCTGCATCATATTTTGCTGCCTATACTCTGGGGAATCTCGAGGCAAATTTGGATTATTGCTTGCATTTGGATTCAGTGGAGTTGAGAAATTGTTCGGAGGAATCGAGGACGTCAAAGGCTCTTTCTGATGGTAAGTCCTCTAGTACACTTTGGGTGGTGCCCCTCTGGAAGTCTGAAATGCTTGCACCTCTCTTCTCCCTTCTACCAATACACTATTGTTAAGAGGTGGAAAAACGTAGTTACCTTGCTCACGTGGCTCCTCCGAGTAACTGTCCCGAACCTCTGAATACATCTGAGCTTCTGAATAAACTTGAGCTTCTTCGTAAACTTGAGTGTCTGGCGCCTCCACGGGACCATTTGCCGATGCTGGTGGAAATCTGTAATTAACTTCTGGTGGCGCGTAGCTTTGATATTCAGACACAACATTGACATTTTCTAGGATTAGTGCCTGGTCATATCTCTGAACTGGGACAATCTCATATCCTGTAGTCGGAGGATTCTTAGTACCTTCCGTGCTTTTTACTTCTCCTTTGAAGATATCAGCAGCAACTTGAAACTCATGGCACTGTAACTCTGAGTGCTGACTTGTATTATGAAGCCTACACCATCCGGACATAGCAGCTTCTGCCAAAAATACCCTGTCCGTGGGACGATTCTCTGGAGGCGGCGGGTTATCTAGCGGTGATGGAACCCCCCCGTTGTTAGGTCCAGTATTCCAGGACCTCTTTTGATATCCTTGATTGTTATTTCGATACCCATGGTTATTGTCATGACCCTGTCCTTGATGGGCATCTTGATGGTGTTGAGGATGATTCTGATATCCTCGATTGGCACCTGAATGTGCCTGATAATTCTTCAACATAGATTGCATTTGATTATTTTGATTTCTGAGGTGAGTTACCTCAGATGACAGCCTTTTCATTTGTTCTACTAATTCTTTCATTTCCTCTTTCTCCTCTTGTGTCCTCGCTGGTGGCACTGTGTTCTGGAGATAGACAAGCTGTGCAGCTGGAGTCTGGGATAGAGGTACCCCAGGATGGAGGACCAATTGATCCGATGGTGGTGTAATATGATAAGCTGGTTGCGGAACTGGATTCAACGCCGGAATTTGCTGATTCCATGCCGGAGTAAGTGTCTGCATATGATTGTTCGTGGTGACCAAGCCAGTGTACAAAGAAGGCCCAGTTATATTTTGCCCCATATTTTGACTTTCTTCAACAGCCTTGGTATATGCTTGGTTCATATCTGCCGGAATGGGATGAGCTTGTCTTACGAACATTGCGGTTAACGGGTCTAAGGCTGCATAATAGTTTTCTCTAGCATCGGGAACAATGTATGGAGTACGTAGCCTTGTTAGAGCTTTCTGGAATCTATTGTTGAAGGCATGGATAGGTTCTTTGTCTTGTCTTCTCACCTCCGTGAACTGGCGGAAGAGCTCCACTGGGGTGATAGGAATACCAAACTTTCCAATGAAAGCCTCTTTCATCTGCTCCCACGTTCTGATGGACCCAACTGGCAAATGTATAAACCAAAAGTGAGCCTCTTCTCCCAAGGAATATGGGAACAATCTACAAGCCACATCTGCGTATGCAATTTGCCTATTTCGCAAATGATCCTCGAACATCTTAATGTGATCCTCAGCAGAACGGTTCGGATCATTGGCCTGATACTTGGTGCAGAAATGCTCCGGATTTTTAGGCATGTCATGATAGTCTGCAAACTCAAGAGGGGATGGATTGGTAACTAGCCAAGTAGCACCATTAGGAGCTGGTTGGCCCCCTTGTTGACCTCCTGGTTGAGCCATTGCTTGAATTGGTTGCTGCCTCTGATATACAATTACCGGGGTTGTGGTAGCCTGAATTGGTTGTTGTTGCTGGATAAACACCGGAGTAGTAACTTGAACTGCTTTGGGCTGAGCAAACCTTGAGACGCTTGGTGGAGTTCGAAACAAACTTGTAATCTCTTCTCCGCTTTCTTCACTAAGCTGAACTTCTTCGTTTGAGAATACTTCTTCACTTGACTCAACTTCTTTACTTGGACGGACTTCTTTCTTCCTCCTTGTTCGAGTAGGCAACTCTAACTCCACAAAATCTTTGTGTGAACTTGGCGTGGACCTCAGGATTCTTTTCAACTTATCGGGTGAGAATGAACTGATTCGATCCAGGATGTAGCTGGTCATTGTCGGCGAGGAAGAGGAGCGAGTGGTTGTCTTTGATCAAGCAAATTCCTTTCAATTGCAACTTGGATTTCAATAGCCTTTTCTTCTTCTTCCTCCAACACGAAGCAAGTTCTCATGTACTGGGCGTAGTTCTCCTTTGTCTTCCAAGCAAGGTTGTTCAATCTTGAAAGAATGTCTTCCTGGTCATCGTTGAATCCCAAGTTAGGCTGCAACACCGGGAATATCTCTCTATGCGGTAGCACCATCTTTACTCATGATATGTTTTTCTCCTATGAATTTCTCTTTTGAATGGAAAATCCCTTCTTATTTGGATATGATTGCTTCACTGCAAAGATTCCTTAAAGGCCCTCCCTCTAGCGCCAGTTCCTGTTGATGTGTTTTTTGTGACCGCACCAAACAACAGAACGAAATAGTTTAGGGCTACTCCATTCTCTCTTGATCAAAGTATTCCGTGTGCTAAGATTGCGAGATAGATCACACGTTCAACTCTAAGGTTCCTTAAGTGCGAATAGACCCAGTTTGGTTGATGTGTATTGCTGTGTTCTTACGAGGGGACTTACACAATTGTTCAGATTTCTTGCAGTTAGCAGCTAATGTATGATTTTGAATGGGATTCTTGCGTGTATGATATGGCAATGTAGCTTGTTATCCTAAAACTAATCAGAAATGTGCAAAAAGTAAAAGAGTTTAGGGCCTAAGAAACTTATATTCTACTCTAAATGCAGGATATGTGGGGCTCCGTTTCAATAGACTTCAACCAGATTTCGCCTAGCCTCACGTTGGACAGCCTCAGTAAAATCGGTGCAATCTTCAAGGGGATAGCAAATGGTTTTCAAATTATGATTTAGCATACATACACCATCACAACAACGCATGTAAGTATACAAATCACATCCGAAGTTAAATTCAAGATAATCTCCAGTTGACCACGCAAGGCAAACTTATCATCAACAAGTTGCTAGTGGTATGGAATAAAGCGAAGCTACCTCAATAAAACACCACACATCAACGTAAACTACTTGCATGAAATTAAGCTACTTGGATTCGAAAGGAAGAAGAGACCTTGCTAGCTATTCATGACAAGACGAATTCCACCATCAATGAAAAGATCAATTATCATAAAAAGTGTTACACAACAATCTCCTCAAAAGTTTTCAAAGGGAAAACTTTCTTTCTCTTCCACACTATGCTAAGCAAAATGACTACTATGCAATCTCTCCAATCTCTAGCTCTAATGCTAATGCCTGATCTAATGTCTAATGAATTACAAATGAGGGGGACTCCCCCTTTATATAGCTAGCCAAGTCCCAAAAGACGGCTAGGGTTACAATTAATAGAGTGGCCAGAATCGTGCCACCTCAGCCCTAACCCTAAAAACTGCCAGAATAGGGAGTGGTACATTAAATGAATCAAAGATTCCCACTCACTCCCAAAATAGTAAATGTAATAAATGCCCATATTCAGTCTTCTAGAAGATCCTCGTCCAGTAGTGCGTTCCCACTTGCCTTCTCTTTGACTGCCAACTCCACGAATCTGCGAAGCACAGCCTCAACTTCCTGAACTGAAATCGGTGGAACACAATCTAACTGAAACTCTAACACTGTGACTGAATGCTCATGCCTTGCACAAGACTTTCTCCAAGCAGCCAAGGAATCCTGCGTGTTCTGGATCAAGGTGGAGAAAGTAGAAGTATTCTCAAAGTCATCTTGTACAAAGGTCTTAACATCTGCAAAGAAAGGCACCAGCAAACCCCTCAAATTATCAACACTTATCTCATCCGGATTCAACCGCCTAGCAAATATGGCCTCAAAGGTATTCTGAACTCCATCAATAATATTGGCCATGGCCTTGTGTATCCTAGCTGAATCCGCCTGTGCCGCATCGAAGAAGCCACGCCCCGTGATAGCCGAAGAATACCACCTAGAGAAATCATACCTGTCATTCTCCTGAATGACACCTCCATCAACCAGCAATCGCAACGGAACATGTCTCAATACCTCAAGACGCTGGATAACTTTGCTCTGGTAGATAGAGGCATCACCCCAAGCATGATCCACTGCCTCCATCCGTGCTAAAATATTAGAGGCTTGCTGAAAAGCAAAAGCAAGATCCTCCATAAACTTCTCCGTCTCAGCACGTACTCCTGTGACCCATTTATCTGCCTCCTGTGCCATCCTTCCCAACTCTACCAAGCCGCTGATCGACTCTCTAGGCACATCTGCTGGAGGTTCTATCACTGGAATATCCTGCCCTCGAGAACGAGATAACTGCTGTACATATCCAATTAAGGCCTTGTGTTCTCTTTTCAACTTCTTATACTTCCCTTCTTTCTTGAATAATCTATCTTTGAGGGCAAGGAAGGAGTTATCACACTCCTCAACAATCTGCGCACCAGTGGGGCGTCCCAAATCTAGAGTCGTGACCACATAATTCTCAGGCACTGCTTCATTCCGGTCACACTCAACTCGTGGCACAGCTACATGAAGGGTACGAGAGCCATCCTCTTCAGTGGATATCTTCGAAAATTTTTTGCTTTCTTCTTCTGTGGAGGTGCACTGATCCTGTTCAGAAACTCCTCCATCTCAACTGCTGGATCAATCTCCTCACTGGGGCTTCTTCTCATTCTATCCTTAAGCCAATCGGGCACATCATACTGTATATCGAAGGGCTGCTGCTCTTGTGCCTCTACTTCTCTAACCTGTTCAACTTCTTCATCATTCTGGCGAGGCTCATCATCCTCAAGTGGCTGAGTATCACCCGACACTATATCATCATCATCGTTCATGGCCGCCTCTAATTCCTGCTGAAACTGAGGGTCAGTAATAGTCCCCTCATCATCCTGCTGATCAACCCTAACAGGTGCGTTGACACTCTGGCCAACCGACTCTCTCCGTGGAGGTTAAATATCATCCCATGCCACCTGCACCTGATTCAATGCATTTCTCTGATCAGCAAACAAAGAGACCTCCTGTATACTTGGAGAACGTGTCTCCAAAGGTGATGCAACTGTAATTCGTGGAGGCTCTGGCTGAGTAGGCTCCTGTCGAACTATCTCTTTCTTCCTGGGCTCTGGACCTCGTGTAGTCTGTTTCTTTCTGCCTGTGGTGGGCATCCTGTGATCTCCCATCAAATTGTAAGTCAATGCAATTGACCTACTTTTCAACCTGTTTACTCGCCTATCCACCCATGCTCTAGTAAATGTCATGACCGGGATAGAGAGGGTATCTAAATCTGCAACCTCAGGCTTTGACCAATCGGGAGGTGGAAGTGGGGTATCTCTAACTGCTGCATAATCAGGATGGACAACATCCATATCCTCATTGGCCTGGTCTGGAACCGGCACTACTTCGCACTCCCTGATCAAAGTAATAGGCAACCGAGAAAACATCCTTTTCCTCACTTCAATCTCATCAGCTGCATCGGCCCAATAATCTTCAATGGTGGCCTTATGTTTAAATTCTTCTGACAACACCCACTTGATGTTATGGTGTGGATCGTAGTGCTGTCGGCTAGTATGATATGAGAAATGATAAAACTGAAGTTCACTTTCAGCCTCTCTAGCTGCCTGCATTGAAGGACACACCTCATCCGAGTTGCCCATGACAATTGGAAACTCTATTCCCCCCTTCTTCTTCTTCTTTTGAATTTTATCAAAGGCAAGCAATTGCCTAGATATCTCTAGCATCGATATTCTATCTGTTGGGTATTTAGGCAGCCTATATGGGTATGATGAGAAACCTTGCAGCCTAACGTAAGAAAATCTCGGAAACTGTATGAACCAACACCCATACCTCTCAATCAGCTCTTGGGCTTCCCTCGAGATTCTGTGATGTAACCGCTCCTGAAGCAGCCTCGTGATATACATGGTGAAGGCATCGTTGACACGCGCGTAGTGGGTTGTGCTTGCTAGATGCAACTGTGGACAGGCATCATATATTTTAAACTGGTGGGAGCCACAACCAACAGGTTCCTTATAACAGATCCCCCTGTACTTCGTCATCCGTGCCAACATGTAGATAATGTAGGAGCTCATGTAAAATGTCTTCGTTCTTCGGAGGCCCAGGAGCTGCTCATGCAAATTATCACTGATCATCACAGCCCAATTGACATAGTCTTTTCCTTCCAGCACAAGATTGATGTAGTAAAACATCTAGGGTTCAAAAATGAATGATTGTGCACAACCTCCAACCCTGCTCAGCATCATGATGAGATCACAGTATTCTTGCTTCAAGTCATCCGCTATGATCTGCTTCGGCAACTTCGTACGAGAAGGCTTAGGAGTGGTCATCTAGTGGGTGTTAATTGTCTCCATGCATCGCTCAAAAGCAGAAGCATACATCCGCTCAGCCCGTTCTCTGGATTTGTAAATCATGTTCCTGTGCGCCGGGATCCCGAAAGGATCCCGAAAGCTTCACCGATGGCTGCTGGAGTAAGATTGGCTAGCACTTGGCCATCTGGTGACGTGATCGATCGATGATCCTTCTCATAGTAATTGGCGCACTCCATCATCAGCTCCGAGCATTGAATGGCTGGTGGAAAACCAACAGCTGCATACAACCCGCTTCGAACGATATTGTGTGAAGTAGTTGAAGGCCGATGACTTCCAATTCCAAACATTCTGTTCTTGAAGGTCTCCAGGTTGACGGAGCCCAGGTTGGTGTCTGTCAACTTGCCCAACTTTGAAATAAACTTTGATTCCGGCATGAACGTCTTACTCAGCTTCTTGATCACAGCTTGCCTGGATGCACCATTGTCCTTTCCAGTTGTCCTTGCCTCAGCCATCTGCAAACAATAACATTCATCAGCAATTTAATTTAATAAAATAATACATGACATTGTATAGGGGCTGCAGTCAACTTCTAGAAGCTGCAATAACTCTCGTGTTTGCAAACCTCAGCTTCTTCTTCTTTGATAAATTCGAATTTCAACACTTAGAAAAGATTTCTAAGTAGACTTCAGCCTTAGCAACTTCAATCTGCAACTTGAACTTTTGCAAATTCGCACTTCACACCAGCAATCAGCAATTAGCAAGTTCGTGCTTTTAAAGTTCTCAACTACTTCAATTCACTGCAAGGCGTCCTCTTCAGCACAGGCAACTTCAATTTTCAGCAATAAATTAAGCTTCAGCCACACTTGTACCAGCAACTTCTCCTCTCCAACCAGCAAGTGCGCACTTCTCAGCAACTCAAGGCGTCTCCTTTAGCTGCAAATTTGATCAACTTCTAAGTCCGCCTCTTCAGCAAACTCCACTCCTCAGCAAAATTACGAATTCCTTCAAGCTTCAACAAACACTCAATCTTCAGCAACTTACTCAGAGCAAGTTCGACCTCTTCAGCTGTGAAAACAAGTGAGAAACATCTCCATTTTATAGCCAAAATTCGAATTCTAGAAGAAGTTAATTTTAGCCAGTGCATTATACTTCCACTACTCCACTTCAAGAATTCGAATTTTCCCTCTCTGGTATTTCTGACACTTGTCCCCGACGTCAGGAATCTTATTCTTCTAGAAACTTGACTTTGACTAGCATCTTTGAATTTATTTTTGAAAATTTAATTTAAATCCACCCTTTTAATTCACCAGTCGGAATCCTGTCACTTGAAATTCGAATTTTAACTTCTCATCATCTCTGGAAAATTCATCCTTGAAGAATTCAATCAAAATTATCTAGGCAACTAACTTCGAATTCATCACTCAGAGAATTTTAAGAAATTCACTCCGAAAACACATTTTATTCAAACTTGCCTTAGAAAATTTTAAATTTTCCCTTAGAAAAATCCACAATTTGAGCACTGATTAAATTCTTCACTGAAAGAGTGTCGGTGAAGTTCAGAAGATCTAAAAATCCATTTATCATTACGAACGTCCAGTACCCAGAAGAAAATTTTCTTCAGAACACCTCGAATTCATGGGTACCCAACGAATGGGTTCATTTAATTTTTCAATTTGAACCTTAGAAAAATATTATTTTGTCAAATTAAATCCATCCTTCGCTCGTGATCTTCCTGTTGCTCCAGCTTCTTGAAGAACTTGAATTCATCCTGCATTATCATCGTCTCTGACTTCATCTCTGAGGAAAGTTGCTCGCTCTTCGGAAAATTTCATCACCCTGAGGCTCTAGGCGTATTTTCTAAGAAGAAAATAATTTGCCTTAGAAAATATTTCAATCATCTTGCATTTTGAGAATTTGCCTTAGAAAATATTTTGTTTGCCTGCCAGCGAGAGAAGTATCATCTTCACTTAGAAAAATTTACTCATGCCCGGCATACTTGATTTACCACTCACCATTTTGGATTTAACTCCACACTTGAAAGGCAATTTTATTTAAAAATTCTAACGCCTTAGAAATATTTTATTATTCTCCACTCAACATTTTAGGCGCATTTTATATTTATCCTTGCCTTAGGAAATTTTTATATCACTTAGCAAGTCACTTCACTTCATATTTCTCCTGAGACCCTAGGCGCATAACCCTTGACATTTTAAAATCACGCCTTGAAATATTTCTTCACCACGCCTTAGGAAATTATTCTCTCACACCTTATAACTCCCATCAACCCTTGGCGCATGTAACACCCTTGAGAGAAAATAATAAAAGAAAAGACGCCTAGAATTCATCTTTGCCACCTCACACGCCTTAGGAAATTCTCCAACACCTTACACCTTGAGTGCGCCTAGCTTTTACCATCTTTCACCACGCCTGAGGATTGTTTTTCACCTTATTTACCATCTCTAATCACCATTTTACACCTAAACTTGGGCGCATTTTGGCCTGGCAAGAGGATGACCCTTCGCCTTCCCATTTTTGTCTTCACATAACCTTGCTTGGGCGCATTTAGGAGGGTGAGGAGGACGAGTTTCTTTGACTTGTTGATCCTCCTCTAACTTGAGCGCATTTTGGCATGTGTGAAGGATAAACTTTTTCTAACGCCTCAAGAGTGACTCTTCACCTTCCATTTTTTCGTCTTCACATGCATGACTTTGGGCGCATTTTGCCCCTTGAGGAGGATGAAGAACGTTGACTGCTTTGACCTCCTTGTGTTTTGGGCGCATTTCACCCTTGCTGCAGGATGATCTTTGCAAGTTGGGCGCATTTGGAGGGGTGAGGCGGATTTCATACACTTAGAAATTTTTTCAACCTCCTGAGCTTTCCTTGGGCGCATTTCAGCCTAGCAGCAGGATAAGACTCATTGACTTTCTTTGACTTCTGGTGCCTTGGGCGCATTTCACCCCCTGAGAGGGATGAATGCCATACTTAGAAAATTTCCATGCTTTCTTACTCACCTGGCGCATTTTGCCATGTCTCCTGGATGAAGTTCCAGACTTAGACAAATTTTCATCATCTTTCGCCAACTTACGTGCCCTGCTATTTATAGTAAGTTCTCTGAATTTTGCACCTCTGAAGCTCGGAATGGCTTGAAATTTTGAACATAGCATCCTCATAGCCTCGTTGTCCTGTCGGCACTGCCATTTTTAGTCACCCTGCTATTTCTAGCATGTTTCTGAAGGTGGTTTACTATAAATAGTAACCTCATGTTTCTGATAGCTCCAATGCTCCGATTGATTTGAAATTTTAACGAGGTGCTCCTCACCACGTGACCTATCCGTCAACACTGACGCATGCACCTGATTTACTATTTTTAGCCAGTTTCCAAATTGACTTACTATAAATAGTAAGTGCTCCGTTTGACTTGAAATTTCACCCAGATAGCCTGAAGAATGCTTGTCGCGGTGGTTTTACCGGATTTGAAAATTCTGACTTTTATGCCTCTTTTGGGTCCCGAAGTTGGAAACCCTAATTCGCTCTGCATGCATATCAAATGATCTGTTTCTCCGTTTACGTAGCGCTGCGATCAGCTCGTGATTTGAACTGCGGGAAGCGGTGCCGGGACACACCTGCTAAAAATAGCAAGTTCCTTACTGAGTGAGTATCTTCATTTGCATGTCACACCATCGCGAAGCTCTCGAAAAACCCACCAGGAATCACCCTACATGCAAAAGAAACCCTGACATGCAAACCCTAAAAATAGCCTCGGAAGACTGAATTCTGAAAGTGATCGTCTCGTTTTGCATGTTATATCATCGCGAAGGTCTCGAAAAACCCAGAAGGAATATCCAGACATGCAAAGAAGAACTCTGCATCTGGACCCTGAAATTTGTCCCGGAAGCAGGACTACTAAAAATAGTAAGTTATCTGTTTTCGCTCAAATTTTGCATGCGAGTAGCCTGATGAACTCTCTTGTAATAATAAGGAACGAGCAAAATGCTTTCTGTTATTTGTAACATTGGAATCTATATGTACATGATGAACTCTCTTGATTTTTCAATGAAGGATAAAATACCATTTCCATTATTTATTAAAATTAATCCATGCAGTTTGATTCTTTCTCATCATTGATTGAGATTAATTTTATTTTTCCATATATTTTAACTGGCAATAAAACAATTTTGATACACCTAAACCATTCTCGAAAAACCATAAGCATTTTGATTTTGTGTTTTAGATATGAGGCGGTAGGCTTTAGATTGTCAATAAGATGTTTTTGTTCACTTGAAACTGTTTTTTAACTCTGCAGGTCTATTGATGAGACGGATCCATTGTCTCCTCTGGAGCTAAGTATAACAGCTGGAATTTCAGGTTCAATAGCCGCTCTTGCATCACATTCTTATGACACGGTTAAAAGTCAACATCAATCTGTTGTTACACCAAAGGTATGTATTTTGCTGATAGCTAAAATTTGGGGATTTAAAGAATGTAACATGTCTTTATTCTTACACTGCCTTTTGATACTTTTTTTTTCTGTGATGTGTAAAGAAAAATGAGCAATTCCATGTTATGTATACATGGAGTATCTACAAGTTTACTGAGCCATTTTTTGGAATTGCCCTATGCTTGAATCTTTGTTTTGTTACCCTTGGATATTGCATGAAAGCAGACATAATAGCTATACCTATCAACATTATCTGTTGCCCTTGCCATGGTGATAATCATAGAGACCCAAGCACAAAGACCAATGAGATCAGCTTTCATATATATCATTAATTACCTTTCAATCATATTTTGATTGTATCACAAGATCTTTTTTCAAATGACATGATGTCTAACTTCTCCAAAACAGCCACAAGGTATTTCTGCAGAAGTTCATAAAGGAACACTGACGTAAGCTCAAAGAACCTTTAAAAGCAGGAGGCCTTGAGTAGCTAATACCATTTTAGAAATCCACTCTTTACTTTGAAGAGGCTTCTGGCAACTTGTCTCTCTCAAAGGACTTTTGAAATCCACTCGTCTCTCAAACTCTGTTAGAAAGGAGCACAACCTTCAAAAATTGTCTTGAAATTCCCGAGATTATTATTCTTAATTAGAGGATGATTGACACATGCTGCCAAATGGAAGGTATTTCCCTGAAGGGATCTTTGATTTAATTTGAAAAGCTTCCTATTGAGGTATTTTGGAGTTAATCAAGAGGTTATCACTACTTGTTGAAAAATCAAACATGATATAATACAAGGGTTATAAGGTTGGTTTTTATTTTTTATATTTTAAGTTGTATATATATATATTTTTTTGTTATGTTCATATAGAATGGCTAGTAGTTCTAGTTTAGTTGCCCCACATGTTGAAGCTCATTTAAATTTGACATAGTATCACCTCTTTGGTGACATTCAACCATGATTGAACAATTTCTTGGTGGTGGGGTTATCTTTGGCGTTGTAGCCAATGTAGAAATGAGTATAAGAGTTGTAAAGTGAAAGTTCACTCGTATGCTATTAGTGGGGTAATAATAATAATTTGTCTAGGGCCAAATAAAAAAGGTTGCCAAATTAACAAATAATGGGATATATTAAAGAACAAGAGGATGCCAACTTCATAGTTGGCACACTCGACGAGTCCAAGGCAAAATCTCGCGAGACATTGCATAAATGAGTAATGTGCTTGGGACGTGCCAAAAATGCACAAAAAACATTTTTTTTGCCTTTAAAAGCATAAATGCCCTCACTAGTCCTCACACAGCAGTTGGAGAGCAAATATGAGCTAATAGGAAGGATTTCAAGGCGAATTTGAAGACCAAATTTGAAGAATTTCAAGGATAATTTAGTAACTTTTTTCCTTTTTTGTTTTTCAAGCATTTAAATTCATTTAACAGAAAAAATATAGCATGTAGGCTATGAAAAGCTCATAATTTCCTAAAATCTAGTGTTATTTTGAAATCTTCTTCCAAAAAATTAGATTCATCATCATTTTTTGTTCATTTATGCTGATTTTTTTAAAGAATTCACTACTTTTTTATACACAAATTATTTTTTTGATTTTAACCTATATTTGGGAATAAAATGATTAGGTCATATTGAATTTATGTTGTCTTAGTTTTATGTAAATTTTAGGTTAAATTTATGCTGATTTATAGTAATTTATTGAATTTAGGCTAATTTTAATGTATTTAAAAATTAAAATGTTGTATTTTCACTTTGTACTTTTAGGTGTGATACAATGGCAAATAGAGGGGCCTCTGGATTAGGCTCAGGCTTAGGCTCAGCCCAATTGATGCTGGTTACAGGCACTTGTCCAACAAGAGTTAGAGACCTTGGAAATATGTTGTACAGGGACCGACACTTGGGACATTTATTTGCATTAGATGTCAAAAGCTACATCACAGAGGCATAAATTGCCTCAAATACCATCTTGCAGGATTTATTCATTGTGATGCAAGGCCTTAAATTAACACCACTTAAGAGATCAAACATGAGATGAATTCACTCCTTTCATTGACAAAAGAGAAAAATTACAAAGGGAGAAGACACAGGCAACCATAGCAGCATCCATATCTAATGGTCATGGTCCTCAAATGCAAGTAAAAATAGATGAAGAAACATCATTTGAAGGTATAATGGGATCCCTTTGTGGTCCATGTATATGAAATGTTGTCATTGATGTCAAAGGAGAATTGATCTCAAAGGCGATGTCAAAGAAGAATAAATGCATAAATCAATGTAGATTTGAATATGTCAGATAATCATGTTTATGCTTTGAAAAAGACTAAATGAGACTGGTAGAAACGTGCACCATGTTTATAAGTCTTTGGCAGCTCTTGACAAAAAATGGCTCAGAACGTGTTATAGATAATTTTTGAGAGCATGCTTACCAAGTGGTTTGACAGTGAAGCATATCAGAGCAGAAGAAGATAATGTTTGTTATGATGGTACGAAGTATGCTTTAAAAAAAAGGAAGTAAAGTCTGAGTTTATTAAGTCACCAAAAAGGAGGCATAGACAAAAGAGGTTGCTGCTATAAGTTTGCTGAAGTTATAAAAGAATATTAAATAAATTAAATCAGATTAAATATGTCCTAAAAAGATTAATAAAAGACAATGTATAAAGAGCAGCAATTCATTGTGAGGGCAGCGATGGAGATAATTGTATGAAGAAACAATAATTAATAAAGATTAAAATGCAACAATTGAAGAAGCTGCGATCAAAGTATTTTAAAGGATTAAAGTTTCTAAAAAGGCAGCGCTGGGTATAAAAAGACAAAAGTTATATAAGACAAATTTGTCTTAAATAATGAAAAGATACGTTCATTCATGAAAAGATATGATTTCTTATAGAAACGTCTTCAGCATAAATGAAAAGGTGCGATTCCAGAAATCAGATTTTTCAAAATAATATGAATTAAAAATATGAAAAGGTGCGATTCATTTTTGAAAAATACAACTTCAGATTCATTACTAAAGCAAGTCAATTAAAGGATGAAATGGTGTGATTAAGTCAGATTTTAAATGGTGCGATCTTTTACAAAGGTTGCAACACTTGATAAGATCAATATAAAAATAAGATTCAATTTGCATTTGAAAGAAGTGGAGTATGTGTGTGAAAAAATGCATATCATCTGAAGAATGTAAAGTGTTGGAGTTTGGAATAAAGGATATATCATCGAAATACAGTGAAGTGTTGAGTGAAATGAATATAATCTGAAGATCATAGTAAGAAGATTCAAAGAATGGACTTTATTGAACATTATCTTTGATTGAGAAAGGAAGTAAAATCAGAGTTGCAGCGGATAACATGAAGAATATTTCATTGAGTGGTGTGGAGTGTGGAATACAAGGAGATTAGTTGCAGATTATACAAGGAGATTGTAGAGAGTTAAGGCAGAATCTTATGGGAGATCTGCAATCAGATTTATGAAGTATATAAGGCAGATTTATGAAGAAGTATACGTACAGATTTGGAAGAGGGTGATTTTAGTGTAATATCTTTCCGCTTACAAGCAGAATTTCGAAAGAGGGCAAATCAAGAAATAACATGAAATAGCATTTGATTTAGAAACAAAAAGGTGATATCATTCAATCAAAATTTGAAGGAAGAACGAAGAGTAAGTGTGAGCATAATAAAAAAATAAATCATTCAGATTCAAGCAGTCTTGAAGCAGCTTTGAAGCACATTATTGGAGCAGAATTTGTAACATTTATAAGGCAAAATTTGGAGCATACATTGCATTATTTGAGAGCTAAGTGGTGAATGAGAATAAATGAAAAGAAGAGTATAATGCAGATTTGGTAAAGTAGTTAAATGATATCATCATGAAGTAAATCATTAATGTGAAAAGAGAAAGTTGTGAATAAGATACATTTGGATATCATTCAAGGAGGATAAAGTACGAAGAGTGGTATCGAACAAGAGATTTAACTGTCCATCATCAGTTGAAGAAGCAACATTGATCTTGAAGTTGTTATCTTTTGCTAAGTTGGGGCTTGGCAAGTGGGGGTTGGTGCCTCCAGTAGGTTGGTGCCTACGAGCTTTAGGGGTTGGTACTCCTTGTAGGTTGGTGCCTACTAAAACAGTTTAAGGGGTTGTTACTGTTAGTTTTATGATCAGATTTAATGCATAGAAAATTAATTTAAAATCAGACACAATAACACAGCAGATACCCTGGGAAAACCCTCCTCTTGAGGGAGAAAAACCCAGCAACAAATATATCTCTTATATATATGAGCAATGGCAACAAGTCTCTTTACAATGAGGCCACACACAAGGCCAATAATCAGCACCAGCAATGATGTAACACAAACTAATAGTCTTCCCTTCAATCTGCACTTGAATAGACTCACAATCTGCCTTAGAATAATTCACACTAGATAGAATAATCTGCACTTGATATAATTCACACTTGAGAAGAAGGAGATCGAACTTGCATGATACACAGATGAGAAAAAGTGACCTTCTATATATACATGTTGCTTAGAGGGGTCACACCTTTTCAAGGACAAGGTCGACCACCATAAAAATAATTACAAATAATAAATAATAATTACAAAGGAGGTTGGCCATCTTAGAGATATGTTGCCATTAAATAATCACAAATAAATAAGTATGAAGCCCGAAGCTGCAATAAGATCAACAATTACTCCTTGTAGGTTGGTGCCTACTAAATCAGATTAAGGGGTTGGTGCCTACTAAAATACAAAATTGGTGATTCAAGTAGGTTGGTGCCTACAATCTTTGTAATCTCATATAAAACATAAAATACAATTGTTGGTGTCAACTTGATCATATTGTGTCATATTGCATAGTTGATATTGTGTTAGAGTTTGAAGTTGATAAAGGTTAAGGTTAAGAGGGTAAAGTTTGTTGATATACTGATTCACCCCGGCCCCCCCCACCGTATCAGTATATCTTTGTGCTCTTTATGAAACACATCGGCATCCACTTCCTCTACTTCTAATAGAGTCCCTACATAGCTTTTTTGTGCCTAGAAATATACCTAGAGCACAACCATCATTAGAAGGTACAATGCGGAACAAGGAGGTGTATCGACAAGTAGACAAGGCATGTGCAGATTTTTGGTACTTAAACAAACTTCATTTCAATGCGGCAAGTGTTAATGTAGTAGCAGCTTCAGTAGCTCCTTCCAGCTCAGCATTTTCTTGGAAGACGTAAATTGAAGATAGCCGTTGGCTATTCAATTTACATTCACTGTCTTGTAGTATGTTCATCTCATGGCCGACATAAAAGAAATCAAGTTGTTTCTTTTTATTAGAACATATTTAACTGAAGACAACTATTACTAAAGGATATTAACAAGGTGGCCGACCTCTTGTGAAGAGGTGTAAACACTTATCAAAGCCGACCTCAAAAAGAATAGACGCGATTTTATAAAGGCCGACATAAAGGTTATGATGGGACGCGTCTCTCCAACTTCAACTGGTATATATTGACTGTAATTCGTCCATGTTTATTATCGTTGTTCAGTCTATTGAGGTGCGTACAAATCAGAGATCAAAAGGTGCGAATACAACTGTTATTTCAGTGCGAATTCAGGTTAAACAGATCAGTAAAATATGTATTCTTGAGTGCGTACTCTGACCAGTGCAAATATTGTTTAAAGCGAACTTGTTCAAGGTTCATCATCGAGTTCTCCAGATCGACAAAGGGCGAATCTATTAGAGGCTTATCATTGAACAGTGACATTCATTAAGTACGGACCTGTCATAGAGATAAGCTCAACAAGCAAGTGCGAACACTGCACAAGTGTTGATTTCCCAGTGCAAAGCGAACCTTGTTAACTCTGTATTCTGCCAGTGCCAGGTGTGATCTAAAGGTTCTTATCTGTGTTTTATTCATTACCAGGTACTGCATATCGGTCTTGAGTTAGACCTCACTGTATAAGTGATCTGTCGTTGTTACATTTATATTTATAAGAGAGATCTTTTGTTGCTGGGTTTTTCTCCCTCAAGAGGAGGGTTTTCCCAGGGTATACACTGTGTTATCTTGTCTGATTTTTGATTTATTTCCTGTGCACTTAATCTGTTGACATAATTTTAACAGCAAGTAGTCATTATTGGGAGAATTTGGTAACTACATTGATAGTTGTAAGAAAAGACTACAAGGCACCTTGTTGGAAAGACTTAAGTGTGAGGTTGGTAAATAAAAATTTATGCTGATTTATAGTAATTTATGTCAATTTTTTAGTCTAAATTTATGCTGATTAATTTTATTTTTTCACTTTGTACTTTTAGGTTGCTCACGGATGCAACCGAAGAGGCAAAGCTAATAGTGGAAAAAAAAAAGAAGCAATGGTGAAAATATGGCTGCACTATTTTTTCTAATGGGTGGACGGACAAAAAGAACCACACCATTATCAACTTTTTGGTACCTTTAAATGGTGACGTGATATTTTTGGAATCGGTTGATGCCTTTGACAAAGTAAAAAATGTAGAAACATTAAGTATAATGTTGGGAGTAAGTTGTCATGGAGGTGGGCTTAGAGAATGAAGTTCAAATCATAATTGACAATGCAACAACATATGTGGTGGTTGGAAGATTGCTCCAAGAGAGACATCGGTCATTTTTTGGACTCCTTGCACAACACATTGCCTTGACCTTCTTTTGAAGGACATAGGAAAACTTGATTGGGTGAGACTGGTTGTAAATGATGCAAAGAACATAACAAAATTTATCTACAATCATCCTTGGGTTCTTAATTTGATGAGAGATAACACCCAAGGGAAAGAGTTGGTGCAATTAGGTGTCACAAGAATGCAACGATTTTCCTAATGTTGCAAAGCATTATTGGTTTGTTGAATTTTTTGAAATAGGTGTTTTTACGTCAAGCAAGGCTAGACTCATCATATTCAAAGAAGCATGAAGGAGAGAAGGTTGCAAGCATAGTCTTTGACAATCGTTTTGCACAAAGAGCTGTAGAGATCGCGAAGGTAACCTCAAAACTTTGATTTTAAATTCAAATTGAATATTTTATTTTTAATTTAATTCTTTCATTATAAATTTGTAACTTTAATCTTTTTATATTTGTAAATTGTAGGTGTTGGAGCCCTTGGTTAGAGTTCTTCGTTTGGTAGATGGGGATCAAAACCCATTGGGGTATATTTATGAGGCCATGGATAGGACCAAAGAGTCCATCTAAAATTTTTACAAGGGGGAAAACCTTAGATTTGATCCCATTTGGGAGATCATTGATCGGAGGTGGAACAAACAACTGCAACCTGTCCATGCAGTAGGGTTTTTCCTCAACCCCAATTTTTCTATTCGGATTGCTTCTCAGATCCTAGTGGAGAGATTATGAAGGGCCTCACAACATGCATTTAGAGGATGACACTCCAGGTTGAGGTGAGAGACCTTATTATTCAAGAATTGCTAGTTACAAGACTTGTAAGGGTAGGCTCTTTTCTTCAAAACTAGCTATATGAGGAAGTACCACTCAATCACTAGGTAATAGAATTTGGTTTCTGTACACCACATGTATCTTACAAGTTACAAATTTCAAATTTACAACTATTAATAATTTGATAAAATATGGTTTGACTTTGATTTCTAACTCTTCAATATTTTATTTTGTAGATTCTTGGTGGATAAATTGGGATGCAAATACCCCGAATCTCCAAAGATTAGCCCTTCGCATTTTTTGCCAACCTTGTAGTGCATCCAACTATGAGCACAATTGGAGTTTGTTTGAGGCCATCCGCACAAAGAAGAGGAACAAATTAGCTCAAAAACGCCTCAATGACCTTGTCTTTGTGCAATACAACCTTCAACTTCGCACAAAAAGAGTAGAGGACAAATTAGAGGAGCTCATTGATTTGGATGACATTGATCTTTATAGTGATTGAATAGGGCGAGATGAGCAACCCTCATTGTTTACTGAAGATGAGATTCTTGATTTTAAGAGGCCAACATTTGAGGATGTGGGTGCAACAAGAGATATAGGATTGAAAGACATTGATGAGGCTGAGAAGGAGTCATTGCCATCTACCAGCGAGATGGAGGTCGAGCTAGAACCACAAGCACAACGTTGTATGCTAAGGGAGAAGCCACATCAGACTCCTAGGATTAGAATTTCAACCTCTCCCCAAGTTTTCACTACATTAGGAAAGAGGAAGATGGAAAATGTATTTTGTAATATGTAATTTAAGAATTATGATGATTTTTAAAGGCAATCATCATAACTTCATAATAGTTGTCAGTTATCTATTCATATTGTATCAAGATTCTACATGCTGATGTGATTTTGTATTCAATTGGTATTCCAATTAATCTTATTTAATAGAAAACACTTTTTTACTCATTTATGGACTTACTGGATACATCTTGTCATTGTATTTTGCAAAAAAAAAAAAAGGGTGTTTCTAAAAATATTTAAGCAATTTTTTAAGTTGCCAAGTTTTTGCCGAGTCAAAAGTTTTGGGTCTGCCGAGTTTGCCAACTATGGTTGACATAGTAAGTAATAGATCAAAGGAAAGAGCACATCCTTTTTTCAAGAAAAGGATTGCAAAAACCTCCTAGTGACTTATCACAACCAGTTCACCCACATCCTTTCATGCCACCATCTTCCTCATAAGAGAATATTTTTTGTAAAAGAGGCCCATTAGAAAATACCGTCAAGAATGACGTGAGGGAGGTTGCAAATGAGAGCAATGCACATTGCATTTATGGCAATGGACTTCCTTTCAACCTTGTTAGTGCATCATATTCGTGGGATATGGTGATGGCTATTGCCAATGCACCTGCTGATTACATTAGTCTTGGCTATGACAAGGTGCACACCACCTTATTGGCCAAGGAAGAAGTGTCCATAGATTGTAAGGAGCTACCCCAAATGTTAATTAATTTTTTCAAATTTCATAAACATAAATGCTTATGCATTTCATCAAGCAGTTTGCTTTGTATAGCATTTTGAGTTTAAGCTTCAATATTTTTAACACTTCTCGCAAATGGACTTTCCAACAAGGATAACCCAGATTACTGTTTTGAATAAATAATCTATAATTTGACATTTGTTTCATTAAACCATACAATCATTTAATCACTACCCACCACATGCCATCTCAGAAATATACTTCCAAAGTTGATTAGACAACAATATTGCAGTCACGGAGGTGTGTATGAGGTAAATATCATTTCCCAAACTAGTCTTCATGAATAGCAGAGAATTCAAGGAATTTATTAATTCTGAACATACAATAACATTTACATTGCCTAACCTAGGTAGCGGCACCAATATATTGAATTGGCTTAAAAATTGCTTCCTTTAATTAATGCACTAAACTCCAAAGTGCTGTGGGCACTCTAAAGAGAGTAGTGTCTAAATAATGAACTCAATCACGCCTGCTAATTGTCCCGCGTCACCTCTTCTAACACATTGGTCTTCAAATCACTCATCTACGATAGCTCATCTAGAGAGTTAAAGTGGCAGTTAATTTAAGCTTCCTTTATTTCCATTCAAGCTGCTTCATGGTTGTCGAATAATGAACTGAGAGGTAGAACTAATCCTTCAAAAGCTCCTGACAATTGATGGTCTCCACGATTCTTAACTTTAGCGGCAACTTCTATAATAACATATATAAACGACTTCCCAAGTATTTTCAAAATCATTCAAATCGTGAACAACTCCTTATTTTAGCCAGTATCAAAAGGAATACCAACCGTTTTTAACTAAAACTTATCTTTGATCTTACAAGATGATACGCCAACTAATGAGATATCCTGGGCAACAGTCTTCATATACTGCCTTTTATTCGACAATGACTTCCCCAGAGTGACACGACGGTTTTCAAAGGAGTGATTTAATATATTTAATTATAGTCAAATCTTTAAATCACTCAAAATACAATTCTTTCTGGCATTAATTTAACATTCCCGAGCTCTATCATTAAGTATCTAGCGGTGATAGAGAGGTTGCATCCACGTATCTTGCTCATTGCCACATTACTTCTTGATAATCCCGTGTCTCTATCCAAACGTTCCTTACCATGGTCGAGAATACTTTGAAGTAACGACAGTATCTAGATACAGCTCTTGTCAACTATTAAGCACCCACAAACTGTATAGCAGTTACAAGAATGGAGACGTTTTTCTTGCAGCTGATATTCAATTCAAACTCCCGTCTTCATATTCGCCTGTTTCCATTCGTGTTTTCTTTGTAGCTTCACTGTCCTTAAATCTTTGAACTAGGAATGAACCCGATAGTTATATTGGATCGATTCTCAATATAAGACCTTGATATTGATTCCGCCTCTATTCTCATTTTGTAACTGCCCTATCTTTTTGAATTCTCCCTTTTTTTTAAATTCACTTTAATTTAATTCTTTTGGAGAACTCATAAAAGTAACTTAATTAATTAACTTTTCCAACTTAAGTTACTTTTGCTTTATTTAAATAATAAATTTGTCTTTTAAATTTAGCGTTTTCGACAACATTAAATTAATTATTTAACCACAATGCTGACTTATTAAATATGGGGACATTACATAGATTCACCATTCAGAGCAATTGAGGATACATGGCCTGAAACATGTGTGTCCATTTTTAATGGATAGAAAGGTTGCAAAAAGAGACCACTAATCAATGTTTTTGCAATGTCCCCTAAAGAGATGATGTTTTTGAAGGTAGTAGATTGTGAGTGAAGGATGCAACTTTCATTGCTAATATCCTTTGCAATCCATTGAGATGGTGGGCCTTGACATATTGTTCAAGTCATAATGGACAACACTGAAAATTGTAGGGCAATTGGTTCAATAGTGGAGGGTACATATGGGCATAGTTTTTGGATACCATGTGCTGTTCATACTCAACTTGATACTGCAAAAGATTGACATAGACATTGAGTGGGTCAAAGAAATCTGCATGGAGGCCAAAGAGATTTAAATGTTTGTGACTGATCATCATATGTCACAAACCATCTTCAAGACCTTCTCCAAGTTGGAGTTGTTGAAGGTAATTTACATTTTGTTTTTGTTGTACCCCAAAATTAAAATTTTTGTTACACTTAGATATTTTGAAGAAATGAGTAAAAGTCTTGTTAATCAGTCAAAAAAAAGGTCAAAATTTGGGTGTGCATGTCTTGCATGAGGGGTTAAAACGCAAAATTTTCAATTTCTGACGATCTGGGTCTGCTAAGAGCAGCTTAATCTACAAAACCCAGATCTTAGTTTTTCATCCTTAAATTTTAGGAAAACTACTATTTTTAGAAATTTTCTAAAATTAGTAACGTTTTCTGGGTTCCTTTCGAAACGGATATTGGCAAAATTTTCTAAAAATAGAAAATTTCTAAAAATAGAAAGTTGGTCCGACAGGGTCCAAACTGATTTTGATCGGCTCAAAATGTGTCCGTATCAGGCTGGTGCAGTCAGAATCTTAAAATAATCAGTTTTGCCCTACTTGGTCTATTCTGCTTTTCAGAAGCATATCTGGAGCTCCGAGGTCATCAATGGAGGTCATTCGACTGCCAGGCGTCAGTTTCAGCACTTAAATTTCCAGCAAAAGGTGAAATGATGAACATGCACGAAGAACGAGGAAGAAAATTGAAAAGTCATGGAAATTTTCTAACGCTGTTGAGTTTGGGCGCCCTGTTGAAGAAAGGCGCCCACCTTTTTAGGGCATCAAATGTTAGATTTAGGGTTGTCACCTCCAGTCAATCTTGTTCAGTTCTCTGCCAGCTTCGCAGTGGATTCAGCGGCGCAGTCATCAGGCGATTCAGTCACCCGGAATTCAAAGCTGAACAGGGGAGATCCGCACTGAAGTCAGAACGAGGAAAGTTGAAAAGGTTGAAAATTTGACTAAGTGTTGAGAAAATGGGCGCCCCTAGTGAAGAAAGGCGCCCAAGCTTTCAGGAGGTGAAACGAGTGAATTTGCAGATAAGGCTCTAACGTGATTTCATCTCGGTTGATCCAGCTTTCCAGTGAGGCATTCAACACGTCAATCGGAGTTCGTAGTCACCAGATACGAAGAGCTAAAAGTGGGGTCCGACAAAGGCTAAGAACCAAAATTTAGAAGCAAACACAGAAAATCAAAAAATAAAACTAACTCTGGTGAAAGTGGGCGCCCCCAGTCAAGAAGGGCGCCCAAACTTTTGAGAGCCTTAAAATCATTATTTGATTAAGTTCATCCCAGAAGACACCTCATATCTCGTCAGCTTCGCGATGAGCATAACAGCCAGTCAATCTGACGCCCGGAGCTCCAGATCTGACGAGATCGTTTGTAGAAGAGGATTTAATGAAGAAATTTGAAGATCAGAAAAATGGCTATCTCTAGGAGAAATGGGCGCCCCTGGAAGGAAAAGGCTCCCACGAATTCGGAGGTCAAGATGAAGTCTTTCGCCAAAGATGCCTCCAGAACTTCTTTCTTAGAATCAGTCAGGCTCCGCCGTGAAACCTTCAGCTCGCCTGTCAGATCATTCTGCAAACGAGAAATCAGAGGCGAAGTAGCATGTCAAAATGAGGGAAAGTTGAAAATATCAAATTATGGCTAACACTGAAGGAAGTGAGCGCCCTAGGTGAAGAAGGGCGCCTAAATGTTCATGCCTTAGAGGAATTTTTGAGATTTTCAAAAAGTTTCAAAATTGCCAAGTGGAGAATGGTGTCCAAGTTCAAAGAGACTGAATTTTAGGGTTTTGGAAATAAAAGCAAAGAAAGCAAAACCTAATCCAAAGCCCTAAGTCTATTTAACATCATTCTTTCATGTATTTTTCATTATTTTTGTAGGTAGCATCTAGAGGAGAAAGTTGGAGCAGCAAGTTTGAAGAATTTTTTTTGTGATTCAAGAATCCATCCTTGCTGGTTTTACATCAGATTTTTCAGACCAGCAAGCATAAACCCTTGCTTTTTCAAGCTTTTTGTTCCAGAAGATCAAATTTTTCAAGCAGAAGGCCAAGGCTTTCAAATTTCTGTCATTTGGGTCTTTTTGCCTCAATCTTCTGAAGAATTTTTCAAGAACTTCATCAAGTTGCAGCAAGTGCTTTTATTTTGCATGTCAGTGAAAACCTTAGTGCATTCAAATTTCAACCATCAAACGTCAGGGTTTTGCAAATCTAGTCATCTGGGTCCTTTTCTAATCTTGTTCTGAACAAAACCCAGATGCCATCTTTTTTCGGGAAAAATTGAAGAAATTAGGCTTTGCTGCTTTTTCAGGCAAAATTCAAAATTTTCAAAAATGGACGATCTGGGTTGTCTTGCATCGGAATTCTAAAACAAAACCCATATCTCAGAAAAATTTCTCAAAAATTCGTCCGTTGGAGCACAAAAAATCAG
>VDFB02003588.1:0-16888 GCA_007258455.2 Sequoia sempervirens | reverse complement strand
AATTAGCGATGAGAGATTTTCATAGTGACATTGTGTATCATGTATCACTAATATAGAACTTATCACTTAAAACATATCTGTGATACGTGATGCATGGGAAACCCATCATATTGCTCATTGCTAATTGAAATTTATCATTTCATGACCATCCACGATGAGCGATGAAGATAAGAACATAAGGCCGAAGGCCATCGCTTAGTGCTATTACAATACTCAAGGCTCAAAAGCCATTAGCGATAGGTGATAAATCAGCGATACAAGGAACATCGCTCATCATGCATTGATATCTAGAGCTCCAACAACTATTCACGATGAGTGAAATCAAAGAAATACTGCTCATCACTTGCCACCAATTCAGAACATACACTCCTAAAGTAATCAGTGATGAGTGATAAAGATAAATGGCTGACGAGACTTAAGTGAGGAGCTCTAACCTAACATACCCATTTTGGAAACATTTTAGATTCTCCCCTTCATGTAGAAATTTGTCCATAGACTTTTTTTAGTCGGCCCCACTCTTCTTAGCCACCTTTAAAACTTGCTTCTATAATCCAGTTGCTTCCACTATGAAACTCGTCATCACCTCAAACTTCACAACTCCGATAGTAACACTTCCCTTCCTCCAAGAATTGGTGAACTTGGCAGTTAAATTCTCATTGTAGCCCTTCAACGTTTCAAAGAAAGTAACCATACCAACATTTTCAAATAACCCCCACAAGTCCACATTCTGCTTAAGAGCCTAGTAGTTAGGAGGGTTAGTGCACTTCCTTGGTCCTCCCATTTTGATACTCTGAATTTTTTTTGTTTGCTATGAGCAATTGCTCATAACCTTCCTCTTCTTCAGCTCTCTACTCGTGTTGCAGAAAGAACTCTTTCTCAATATGACAAACAAAGCCCATAAGAAATGAGGAATCCAAAAGTTTCTTTTAGAGGAAGCCTACAACAAAATTCTCAGTATCACGATCTCATCATTTATTTTACAAGTATTAAAATTCACATTAAATTTCCAACCTTGCAAATCTTTAGAAATAAAGGAAGGGTTGACATTAGGCTTATTGGCACAATTAGAAGTGACATCCCTTCTCAATTTTAAATTCTCCATGTGATCCTCAATCCCCTCGGGAAGGAATAAATGATTAATTTTACCTTCTAATGAGCTCATCAAATACAACGCCATACTCCCAATAACATCATTGATCTGCAAGCATTTAAAAACATAATGTCTCCCAAGCTCCCCACACAACATCAACTCTTCATCTTTGTAGATTGTAATCATATTCAAATTTTTCATTTAAAATAATATCTCTTAAAGACTTAGGCATATTATTTTTTATCCAACGGGTCCACCCCATACACCTAAGTGCCTCATTGGTAGTGCAATCAACAAATTTATTGCCTTCTTTGTAAACATGTCGCACCTTGCAATTGGTGAAATAACCCTTCAGGACCAAAAACTTGTCAATTATATTTTTTAGCTCCTAGGGTGGCATAGCCACTCCATTCAGAATATCCACAATAAGCTTAGAGTCTCCTTCTAGAATGAGATTTTTAAAACCATGCTCCTTAAGGATCTTGAAGCCTCCTAATGTAGCTATAGCCTCTGCTTTGTTATTGGAACAACCACCCAAATTAATACCAAAGCTCACTATGCACTCCCCTTTGTGGTTTATGAGAAAACCCCCTACCCCTGCTATTCCCAGGTTTCCTTTGGAGCATCCATCAAAGTTGCACTTTATCCAATCTTTCTGAGGAGGGGTGCACACTATTGTCATTCTAGTTAGCATCTTGATCTAGTTGAGGTTAGTAAGATCCTTAATAATACCCCAAATTTGCTTTATCCTCAGCTCTTTGTAGTTGGGTCAGACTTTGGAGAAGCTGTATCTTCCTACTTCCAAATTTTCCTTAATCTGTGTTTTGATACCCATGCAAACCTCATGACTACTTCTCTCCACCTCCCTAAAAATCCTGTTATTCCTTTCCTTCCATATTCCCCAGGTCACAAACTAGGGAACTTGGTTCCATATGTCAACAATAAAATTATGGGAAAAGGGACAATTTGACCATATTTCAATAAACAACTTCATTGAGTGAGGAAACACCCAGTCAGTGGACAACAATGTAAAGAAGAATGACCAAACCTCTCTGGAGAACTCACAGTGAAAGAAGATGTGCATTATTGACTCCTCCTTCTGATTACAAAGGGGGCATCTGTTAACTAACTTGAATCCCCTTCTGACCAGGTTATCAATAGTGATAACTTTTCCATGTGAAGTAGCCCACTAGAAACAGTTAATTTTAGGAACCAAGTTCTTTAACCACCCCGTATCCCATAGATGATCTCTAATATCCAACAATGGCTTAACCAATTCCTCATATGCCTGTTTTAATAAGAAACAACTCAAAGAGCTACCTTTCCATAACCATTCATCTTCCCTTTCTCTGTCAAACCACTTAGCCTCCCTACTTAGATTGTGAAGCCTTAGTAGGATCAGATCCCAATTGATCTGTCTCTAACCTCTTAGATTATCCCTTCTTAATAGCATTTTGAGCTCCTTCCAGTTAGGTTCATCCATCTCCTAGTTAACATAGTCTGAAACCTTTTTGCAATAAAGAATAGTGTCTGGTTACATATATATTATTTTGATATTAATCTTAAGTCATAAGTGTGATGGTACCTTGCATCGCAATTTTTTTCCTCTTTGGTTGTTCTTTTTCTCTTTTTTGTCACATTACCTTGGTAGTTTGTTATCGACTCTTGCACTTTTCTCTTTGTCAATGTTGTTATGCATTTGATATATTATTCTTCACAAATAGGATGCATGGTTATTATACTTGCATGGGTATAATGTAAACACACACACACACATATATACATACACACATATATACATATGTATGTATATATGTATATATGTTTATATATACATACATATATGTATATATGTATGTATGGGTAAAAGAAAAAACTTGTGTCACACTTTTGGACAACTAAATAGTTTCGAGTGAAACCATTTCAACCTAAATAGTTGTGGTTAAAACAATCACCCAAAACCATGTGGCCTATATGTGGCACATAGAGTTTCAAGAGAAACCCTTTCGCTTGAAACTACAAAATTTGAATTTTTCCCTTTGTCACTTTAAAATGTGACTCAATAAATGTGTAAGGTTTCTATAGAAAGGGTTTCGGGCAAAACCCTTTCTACTGAAACTGTTTATGTGGCATCCTTGTCAGAAGCCACCTCATCCTTTTTCAGAAATTTCTAAAAATTTCCACTTGAACATAATATTTCTTTAGTCAAAATGATCTTTAAAAATAAAAAATAAAAATATCCTTTTGTAGAGCTTAGAGTAAAAAATCCAAATATATAATTTTTTTGATATTTTGATTATGTTTTTTATTTTAAATAATGAAAGTAGGTTGTTAAAATAAAAAAAATGAGGCTAATTAGAAATTTTTAAAAATACTACAACATATTAAAAAAAATGAAAAATATATGGTACACTAGAGGAGAGAATCCTCTTCAAAAGGGTATAATTTGTTTTTTGAGAATAATAAAAAAATTATACAATAGTTGATGTCAAATGGAAAAAATTACAAATTTTGGTGACTTTATAAAATCATTATTACAAGGAAAATATGCGTTAAAATTTTATTCTACATTTGTTCCATGTATAGTCAGAGAGTTACATAAGCCCGGGAAAACAAAAGAATCAAGGAAAATAAAATTAATTTTTACGTTAATAAATATAGCACTTACTAGGCACAAGCCAATTCAAGAATCACTTGATTTATAAAAAGAATATTCCAATGTTTTTTTTTGAAAATTTGAAAAATTAAGAAATAAACTTCATCAGAGTTTCTTGAGTAGAAGTTTGTCATTTTTTAAATTCAAAAACATAATTATATAAATATCCTCACTTTTTATGGGTCAGAAGTTGAGAATTTTGTTGTGTTGGTTAATTCCTTTTATAAAGGTGTGTGACAACTGAACATTTTGCATGTGTATAACCCTTTTTATATATACATATACATACACACACACATATACATAAATACATACATATATATGTACATTTATATATGGCTATATAATATATTTATATATGCTAACATAATAACTTCTAAACACATACATACATCATTGCATAGAGTAGAGAATATATATGCATATGAATGATTAAATAGTTATAAAGTTATTACTTTGAGAGTTTATAATTCAAAAATTTGTGAGATGTGGATGAACTCCATGAAGTAGAGCTAAACGTATTTAATGCATTGAATGTGGAAGTACTACAAAGCAAAGAGGAGATGAACTCCAATGAATAGATCATAATTCACTTCTTTATTTGTAATGAATAAGGGAAAAGTGGGGGTAAATACATGAGAGAATCTAGAGCTTCATGGAGAAGGAGATGGAGAAACTTCAAGGGGTTTTCAGATGGTAATAATAAAATATAAAATGAGAAGAAGAGGAAGGAATGGTGGAAAACATAGAGGAGGAACATAGCTTTGCAATTATGGGAGAATCATTTTGGTATGTTGTTGTTAGCTTTGAAATTAAAATATATCCTTCAACCTTGAGTATCAAACAAATATTTTGTTTATGAATATGAGAATTTTTTTCCTTATAAATGTCAAGATATTGATGAGTATGATTGTGTATGTTCTATGCATAAAAATAGATATGGTTTGTACATTCTAGATTTAGTCTATGCATTAGGTTTTATTTAAAATATAAAAAATTTAAAGGTCATACTAGGTTTGTGTTGAACACTCAGAATACTGAGAGGGGGGTGAATTAGTATTTTTTGCATGTTTCCATCAATGTCATTCTTCCAACAATCTCCCCCTTTGTCATTGATGGCAACATGTCAAAAATTCAAAAATCTCCAAAATATTCTCCCCCTTTGATTGAATGATCTCAAATGATCCTCCCTTGATATGGCATTATTTCTAAAAACCTAACCAATACATTTTTTATGTCATTGGGAAAAGGATTAGGATAACTAGGTATCCCATCAAACCACAATTGCCTATATTTGTCTAGTTACTTAGGTCTTCTGGAAAGTTGATCTCCTTGATTTGGTTGAGATCCACCACTACCCTGCCCACCAGTGTTCTGATTTCCATGATTTATATTTTCCCCTCCCATATTTTGGTTTCCTGGTTGATTGGAATTACTTCCAATAGATTGAGTATTGATATTTCTTTGGTGCTGGGAAGGTTGTCCCATTTCATTGGAATTTTGTGGCTAGGAATGGGGAACAAATAGAATAATGGTAGATGAGATATTCATGCCAATATTTTAGGTAGATTGGGGTGTAAAATGAGGTGTGTTCTGTGAACTAGAAGCTGAAGGATCTCCAATAGAAGATTTCATAAATGCAATCTTCCTTTGCATCTCAACATTACTAGCAATAATTTGTATTCTCTCTAATTCTCTCTGCAGTTGTTCATTCTCCATCTATAGTTTAATATTTAAGGGATCATGTGTTGCAGTTGTAGGGGCATTATTAGATGGTACATTTACACTTTTGGTCATTCCATTGGGATGAACCATAGGCCCTTTTATTGTATCCACAAGTTGTGATGGTTTACTAATTAGTGAAGGGTTACCAACAGCAATAAATGGAACCTAATCCTAAATTGTTATTATGGGCCGTTCCCTATAGGAACATTCAGGAAATGGTTCAAAGAATAGGGTTAAAATAGGACATATGAAGTATAGTAAGCTTCAGAGGACATGCATGAGACATTTGACTTTGGCTGGCTTACGCACTTCTCTCAACTAGTCTCTCTCGTATAGCGAAAGCCTTTATTTTCTTCCTTCTCCTTTTCCCTATTGTCACTAAATCTTTCGGTACTTTGAGGCCCTCTCTTGGAGTCAATATGCCCGTAATTCATCTCGTTAGGCAAAAGGATTATACAGACAACCTAAAGATCTCGGTATGATGCACGAGGTTGAAGGAGTATCATAATGGCTGTGAAAAATGATTAGGGGGTTATTATGGGGACCTCTAGGTAATCCATGTCTTAGAAATTAGAGTAGAAGTAGATTTGATGAGGATACCCATGCTTAGAAAAATCTAAAATCTCTATCAAAAGGTACAGGTATTGGACTAGTTTTTGGCAGGATGTTCTAACTGACTGCGGCTTACCATCAGTATTTTCTTTTAAAATTGGGTCCTCCTCATTTATAGGATGCATTCCAAATTCATACATATTATCACTAACACCTTCATGTAAATGTTCATATACAGAAATAGGAGCAACAAACTTACTTGTGTCTACAATATTTTTCTTCTAGGACTGCTTGGTATTTTACTGCAATTCTCCTTCTAACCTCTGCTCAGGATGCTTCTTGAGATGACTCCTTGTTCCTCTCATGGATTATGCAACCTCTCACCTCTCTTCTCTATTTTTTTGCTTTAAATTTAGTGCATCGACATAGGAAACTCAAATTTTCCATCCAAATTAATGGGAATTTTGGAAATATTTTATAATTCTTTGAGAGATTTTTTCCAACACAGATAGGGACTAGACTTAGACCAGTAACAATTGACAAAAAAATTCACACAAATATTTGAAGATGAGAAAAAATTTTGAATAACCAATTTCAGACTTAATAGATGATGAGAATCTTTAGAGATTTATTAAAAATAGAATGTAGGACTTTGAAATTTATGACTCTGACTAAAATAATCTCAAACTAGAGATACAAACCAACATTGTCCCCAACAGAGTCACCAATCTATTGGTGGCTCAGATGGGCAAAGAAAATTTCACAAGTATCAATCTCTAATTATACCTAAGACCACAAACTTCAATTACTCTTTGATAGGATGGTCTAGAACCAAATATTAATTGAATTGTCCCCAACAAAGTTGCCAATCTGTTGGTGGTTTTTAAATCCCAATCAATTCTCACAAATAACCTATGAATTTTCCATTTTCAATAGTTAGTTACTTGGAGGGATTGGCCAATGAACAAGTGAAAGTTAAAATAACTTTCCCTCTACACTTTGGGCTTTGTAGAACCCAGGAGGGTGATCCCAGACAATATTCCTTAATATCTCATGCTAATTATCACAAATACTATAAATAGTAGTTATGTTCTATGCATATTTTCTTGAGGATTATGAAAAATGAGAAGATATAGCATTATCTTTCAAGCATTCAACATTTTCAAAATAATAGAACATGATAAGAATTCAATTCAACAAATAAAATCAGCTAAAAGTAAATATTGAAGGTTTTTTTATATGAATGACCTTGGAGATGAAACTTAGACATGGATTCAAGGGATCAATGCCTTAACCTAGGGCAGGGAGTCAAAACCAATGTAAATTAAAGTTGTATCACAAAATTTTTACCCAAACATTATGGAGCTTCATGACAATGCATTACATAATTATGCTCATAACTCTTAACCAACAATACTTATCAAATCCCAATAAACACTTACATAAACCTATACTTCCATTAAAGCATTCAACTCATTCATTGAATAAGCGAATGAATAGAAATATACATCCATAAGACAGACAAATGGAGGGAAAATGAATTATCTTTGATCAATTTCATTCATAATTTATGTCAAGTATACACAAGGATAAAATTGGCTTTAGAATTATGCCATTGTATTCCTCAAATGCTAGTACTATTATACAACATAATCAATTATAGAAAATTAAGACTCAGTAACCTAAAATAAGACTCTAATTTCATTCCTCTGTGTTCTCAATTACAAAATTCTCCAAAAGATCCATGCAAATGGCCTTGAATTCACTTTTATAAGACAAGGGAGCAACAAGATTTGGGCCAAGTACACATGTCACATTTTCATTTAACATACAATATTACATTTCAAAAAGTGAGCTCAACTGCTCATCGATGGAATATTCTTAGGACAAGTGTAGTTATATTGATAGTTGATCCTTTTCCACTCCTTTCTTTACTATTGTTGATGCAAACCTAGGAATAGTGCAAGTGAAGACAAAACCTCAGTGTACAAAAGACAAAATTCCTTTTCTTGGCACTATTGAAGCAGTCAGATAGTGTTGAATACACATGAAAGACAAAAACAAGAGACAATATATAGGCCAAGAAGTTCATTGTACTTCTTCTCCTAGGTGTCATATTATTCCTCTTATAGCCAATTGAACGCCATGAATTCATCTATTTTATTCCTATATGAGCCATACCTCTTTACCACCTGATTTGCTTCTTTGTCAAAATCTTCCAAAAACCTGCTGGTGAACCACAATTTGACCATGCTATTCTTCAATAAATCAATATCTATAGTGCCACCTTCACAAACTAAAATGACTTGTGTAGCAACAAAATTGTTCATTTGTGACCTCCAGTGTTCATATGTCTTCACTGCTCCAAATTACTATCCATAATTTCTAATAGAAGGCCAAGATCACTCTCATCAAATTATTGGAGCAACTCTCTTATCTTTTTCTCCATGGGTTTTTCCATTCTGTTATAATTTAGAAATCCCTTTACCATTTTGTATGTGGGGGCTATCTATTTTGGCTTATTTAATTCACGGGTTGACCCTTTTATAATTTCAACTAATGTATTGAGTATAGGCACCCACAACTACATTAATGGGACTTCCTTTGATCTATCCATTTCAAACATTCCAATTGCATTGAACATCAAAGAATAATTTGAATGCACACTATTCACCCTTTTCATTGACTTTCCCATTAAATTTTCAAGTACATTAGAAATTATAAGCACATTATTTTCCTCATAAAGATCTAATATTTACCCATATGCTTTTAGTTGCTTGATTAAATATTTTCTACTCACTCTTGCTCTTGATGGTGGGGCAGCAGGAATGAGTTGTGCTAATGGTTTGTCTTCATAGACAACTATCTCTATTTACTGAGTTAGAGGAGGTGGTGGAGAAGGGGATGAAATAGTAGGTTGCACTAGTTGCACTTGTGGCTACTGATTTTGCAACATTTCTACCATTATCTACAATTCTGCAAGCCTTTGCTTGTCTTTATTGTATTCAATCAATAAAATCATTATACTTATTAGTCTTTGCAACATTGATAGTCAATGTTGCTACTTCATTTTCTAATGCATCAGAGACTCTTTTAATAATCAAACCTCCCCTTAGGTCTCATGCAGGTTCTGCCACTGTTGGCTTATTGGTATTAGGGGCCAAAGCCCAAATAACAAGAGTTCTGCACTTGGGACTAAATGTTGACCCAGAGAGAGCACATAATGCTTCTTCATCTATAGCAAAGAATTGAGATTCATGCTTTCTTACTGTATCAAATGCAATGGCAGAAGCCTTATCCCATTATGGAAAAAGGATTATACCACTTTCTTGCACTAGCTTCCTGCCTTCTTCAAGGGTCATTTCCTTTTTCTTTGATTTCATTTCTGCAATCAACATTGTAGATATTACCTCTCTAGGTTGTTCAAGAGATTTACTCATCTCTTCTCTTAACCTCCTTTCATATTCATCCTGTTGGGTTCTCCAAACATACTATTTAAAAATGTCACTCTTGACAAATATATCATCTATCATGAAGTCCCTACAAGTTGTATCCATCACATCATCAACATTATCCACACTTGTCAAAAATACCTTTGTAATCCTGTTGTCAGGGGTTGGCATATCATTCTCCCTTTGTGGAGATGGCATTTGCAATTGAATTTCATCTATGGTAACAACAACTTCATCATCAAAGTCCAGTGGGTAGTCTACAAGTCTAGCTTGTTCAATATTTCTCCTCTTTGGAGAGGACTCCCTTGGAGGTGAATCAATATCAATAATATTTTGTGTGGGGAGGGGGTAGTGGCACTTGAGGCACAAAGGATGAGGATATTGACTCCTCAGATTGAGCAGGAGTAGCCTTTATTTGTTATTTCATGACTATCCCCTTTGGTCTTCTTGTGAAGACATACTACTTCTTGGGTGGCTAGTATGTGGGTCTCTCCTCAACCATAGGGTCTTTCCCCTTATCTAGTTCCTATCTCTACACCTTGATTTGGATGACAACCATATCAAAGTTTTTTAATATAGCCTCCATCCAAAGAATTGGGTCATCAATGTATACATAGGTGCCTTTGAAAGTGGGATCTTTCCATTTCTTTTTCCTTTTCTAGCTTCTCAAAGGCAAGCCACTTTACTTTTCTATCCTAAATCTTATTTAAATAAAATTCATTTCTTATCATGTCCTCTACATAATATAATCCATGGTAAAATTTTGATATGTTGATCCTCAGCCTTAAGGCAACAATAAAATCCTCAGGGTCATGGTTTCAGGCCCTACAATTTTTCATCTTCAGGGGGTTAAGCATATCAAGAATATTTTTCCATCCTTCCTTAAACATGACAAAATTTGAGAATGTTGTAAATTGAGGGAAGATGGATCCCTTCTTCTGGTTTTCCAAGTTAATATCTTCAACCATTCCCAACTGACACATTACCTCAAGGAAGTCGATTCTGAATGGCACAAACCTTGGCAGAACATGAGAGTCCACATTATTCCCATAGGCTCTTAGAACAGTGCAATCAACATGCACAATTACATCACCCCAATTATGGTCAATTCCAAAATTAGGCCTCCTTTCCTTAGGCCTTAATAGATCATGTAACTTCTTTGGGACTCTTGGTACATCCCCTCACAAATAACTTTTCAATTTGCAACGAATTTTTTTGTAAATTTCATAAAGCTTGATGATGTGCAATGCCTATCTAATAAGTGTGTCCACATCTGGATAGGGAGATGTTAACCACTATTATCCCTCATTGTAATTTTTAGTCTAGAGCCCACACCCTTATATCTAAAATTAAAAAATATGTGGCACAACAGGGAGTACCACCAAAACCTCACACCACCTTCCCATGCCTTGATGGCCACCAATGCATTGTGGATAGCATTTGATAGGTAATTTGCAAAATCATACTCCTCATTGACCATCATATTCTGAATATTTGCTACCATAAACATGAGAGCAATAGGCATCCTTTGCAAAGGGTGAAACCCTAGAACCTGGTAGAGGGTATTGTAGGGTTTGACAAAATATCCTTAAAAATAATCAATTCTGAAAGGCTCTTTCTCTGTAGAGGTGAGTCTAACCAAATCTCTTTTCTTTCCCTTCACCTAAAATATCGGTAGTATCATCACCCTATAAGTGCTCTTGTTTTGTTCATACTCCTTCCTCAATGCTTCAATGTTGATAGGTTTATTTGCATTAGGGTTTAAGTTGAACACACCAATAATTGCTTCCCTATTTAGTTTCACCATTTCAACCCTAGTATGTGTCCTTAGAACCCTAATGTTTGCATCATAATTTGTTGTAATGGCCTTGACCAAGTCCACATACAAATACACATTTGGGATTACCAACTTTCCCAAGTCCAGGTTCCAATAATTGTAGCTTGGAAGTATAGCATTTCTTTTCCCAAACCAATATTTAAAAATCTCCCACCCAAAAACATTCATTTCACCATCCTTGATAGCATAGTGTTTATCTATTACCCCCTTTTGCACCCTTGGGCCTTGCAGTTTTAATTTTTTGATGTCACTATCATTGGTCAAACTAGGCAATTGGCCAAGAAGGTCTTCATGAAGGGCTCTCTTAGGGGTAAAATTGGAGGCTTGAGCTTTTGGGGGTGACATTTTGAGAATAATTGAGAAAACTAGGATCTTCTATAGTGTGACTAGGGTTTTAACACAGTCACAAATAGAACTAGGGAAAATTTTGAATTAAATGCACTCAAGCAACATAGATTAAGCAATTTGAAATAGATAGAAATGCTAGAACACTAATTCAATTTTAAAACTAGCAAGAGCACAAGATTTTACATGTAATTGAGCAGAGTAGAAGTAAATTTTCAACTTATAGGTGTTTTAATAGCGCAAACCCTAATTTTGGTCACAGAGAGCTCATCCTTCACAAGAATTGATCTCCAATCATTTCAAAATACTTTGGTAAATTGAGGATGCACCTTGGATTCAAATTTTATGGGAAAAATCATTAAATGTAGACCCTATGATGTCTTGTCTTCCATTATTTCTTGCTCACGTGAACCAGAATGGTTCCATCTACCCATTTCTTCAATTTTAAATTTGAGTCATTGATCTTGAGATGATTTGTACCTTTGGATAGCTTACATGGAATCAACCAAGTTTGAAAAACTTGACCGTCATTGACTTCAACATCGAACCAATAAGGTTTCACCATATGGAAAAGCCTATCCTATGTCATCTTGGGTCCCACTTCCTTTGGAAGTGTTAGAGGAGATGATGTGGCCACTCCTGCACCCCCACACTCATATATTGAAGAATAGATCAAAGGATACATAATGGTGGGGAGGTCCACCAAATGATTCCACGTGTCCAACGAGTGCACTGTTTAACCTCCCATGTATTCACCCACACTTGGGAAAAAAATTATCACATGTTTATTCTTCTGCAAATTAGATGGTTCAGATTGTATCTTATGCATTTGTGCTTTTCCAAAAAAATACCATGTGTCCTAAGAGACACACTCTTTATTTTTACCCTTCATGATTCTATACTTAGAACATTTTCACACTTACCTCCATACTCCATCAGACGGCTCAGATGTTGCCATTGGAATCTTCCCACACCCCTGTGGTCAACCAAGGTCTTTAGAGATGCCCCCCCCACATAATGGTGGGGAACAACTAGGATGGTGCCACATGGCACCATAAGAACCTTCAGATCATGGGTCCCACCAAAAGCTATGTAGAGACCTCGTGGTTCCCACTGTACGAGTTGGACACGTGGCACCCTCATGAACCCCTACACTCATTTTCCATTGAATATATTATTTAGTGCGGGGTAGTGGGGACCAATATAGAATGAACATTTGTCCCTATGGGACCAAGCCATGCTTGAATTAAACTATTTTTAAAGCATGTGCTTTCAATTTACAACTTAAAATAGGGCCAATCACTAGGTCAACATATGAAATAAGACTTAGATTTATTTAAGATTTAGGACTAAAACATTTGGAAAACTGCAAAAATATTTTATGATCCATAAGACTTAAGACTTTATCAAATATTAAAAGGGGCAGTAACCAGCAAGACTAGGATATTGGGGTCAGTGGATACATGAATTCAATGGCACAAGTTGTAACTTAGGGAACTGGGAACGACAAATAGTAATTCAATGAGGAAATAGAAAAATGACTAAGGCATAGAACTTTTAGGGTTCAAAGAGGGTTTTAGCCCTTAAGGTGAACCCTAAACACAAAAAATAAACCATAGTTCACATAAAACTATTGAAACACTCAATACTTTGAAATGTATTAACATAACTACAAAAATTTTAAGAAGTCCTATTAGTGAGGATCGTTGCGAGTAAGTCCATTTGATCAGGATTTCTCTGTGGATGCCAAAGTTTAGTTGTAGATCATTTTTCCACAGTGGTGTTGGAATCAAGGAACACTGAGAGGGGGGGTGAATCAGTGTTCTACAAGTTTTAACTTTGTTAATTTGATCTTCAAAGCACTTATAACATTCAACCAAAAGAAATATGCATGAACATAAAACAAGCAACCAAAACACCATAATACATGGATTTTTTACGTGGAAACCTTATTAGGGGAAAAACCATGGTGGAGGTCAATCCACAATATTATCTGAGTAAACTCAAAAATATTTTTTACAAAATGGGAATGCACTTGCATTCAGGCACACTAGCTAGAGCTCATTGCTCAAAAACAGAGTTGCTCACTACCTTACAATCAATTTCAAAATACAATTGAAGTGGTGAACTATGAAATAGCATCTACAAATGCCCAATAGCCCCACAGTGCCACATTAATTCCTTGGACCTTCTCCGCCGTATCAAATTTTTGCTTTTTTTTTCTTTTCTATTCATCACAAATCCTTTTATGCATAATTTGAAACTGCACCAAATCCAAAATCCTCTCAATACTTGCAACACACATCAACACACTTTTGTACATATATCAAATGATATATCGAATCACTTATATATATATCCGCTTACTAAGGATTTAATTCCACATGTGCCTGGGCCTAAGAAAATTAAGGAAATATTTACAAACCTGCCATCTCAATCCATAATTAATTTCTCAATGTGCAATTCAAGAGAAAGTTGGTCACAACATAGTGAGGACCCAAATCAACATGTTTGAACACAAACATACTTAAGCAATTACTCTTCGAATATCTGCTACACGCTATATCCACCAAGTCGGCCTTCATACACAGATGAACATAAAATTAATCAACTGGATCTCCTAACTTGCTCATGGATTGATACAAGGCTCCAAGATTCAAGGATAACTTAGATCATACATTGAATGACCTTCCCTGAGGTCCACAACTCAAAATGATAACAAAAAATTGCATATGAATCGATGAACACAATTTTGTCGGATGCTTTGTTATGCCTTGATAGTTAATCACAAAACTTCGATTTGACTTCCGATATGATCAAATATAGACATGGACACGACAGGGTTGGCTTTCACTGTCACACAACACTGTGATAACTTGTACTGGGCATAGTTCCCTTTCTCCAACAATCTCCCTTTCGCCAGACACATATAAATAGTGAAAATGACTCCAAGTTTAACGTAACATGAATACACTACCAACCTTCAAAACTCCAAAAACACAACTCCCCCTGAGATGATTAAGGAATTTTTCACTATCCCATTCTCCCCCTTTGACATCAATGGAAAAGATGGGGAATCCGTATACCAAAAATTTAAACAAAAAGCTTCAAACTGCATATGTACAAACTTGTTTCAGAAACTTACACAAACTTGAATATATCTACAAAATTGTTCTTCAATAGGTTCAAAATCATGTCCCAACTCTTCTTGAGACTCTCTAAGATAGTCATGTGACCACATAATAGCTAAGATTGCATCTCTACAGACTCAAGGTTCACTGTCACAAAGCATCTTCAACTTCCTCTTTAATGCACTCCAGCATTGTTTCCATCTTTGGACTAATTAGGACTCTAAGGTCACATGCTCTTTCCACAATTATACCATTATCAAGCTTCAAAATATTTATCTTTTCAAGTAGGGATATAACTTGACCTTCTTTTGACAGAACAAGGTTTGGATTGAGACAGTCACAATCTCAATGCTCTGAGTTCTTGCCTTGAGAACTCCTAAGGAATCTTTTTCACCTTAAACTATAAGTCCTATTCCTGGTAATAGAACCCCTGGTCTTGCTAGCCAACCCTACTATCATTCACAATGCTTTAACCAAGCAATTCTTGGTGCTCTTTCTTCACATTCACCATCTAGCCCTTAATTCACTTAAAGAATAGCCAACTCCAATTGTTTCCCTACCTGTTACAGGGGTGTGTGACACCTTCCAAGGCTTCCAAAGTCATCTTTTCTAGGTGCTTGAACAAACACCAAGCTCCAATTCTCCATCATTTTCCTAAAATCCCTGTTTTAGGGTTTGGGTAGGGCTACAAGCCTTGAGCCCCTTTTAGCCCTCTCAACACAAGAAAATAGTTCAGAACTTCTCTCATTCAACAATTTGTGCCAAACTTCCTTCTGACACCTTGGCTCAATTTCCAAGCACTAAAGGATTTTTGGGGTTTGGGACCTTGTCAGTCTGTACACAGGTGCAAATCTGACTTTGGCAAGAACTAGGGTTTCTTTAGACCATTTCTTGGTCTGTTCAGCATATTCTAATCTCAGATGTACTGTTGAGACTTCTGTCTTCTTTCCATGCCTTCTCACACTCCCTGCATTCACCATACATCTTTGAACATCAATAAAATCACACCCCTGCTACGTTAGGGTTTAGCAGGTTTGACTATCTTTCCTTGCCGAGCTTCAAGCTCGCCTAGGAACAGTCACTAGCATGCTTCTTGAACCTTTTACTGACCCTATATCTACACTATTTACAAGGATGGAGTTTTTCCTTGCTTCCACCATGCCCATACTTCCTGGTACGGACAAGAAACAACTAAAACTCCATTTTCTAGAATTTACCAGTCAAAACAACAAGACAAAGAAGAACACAATATGTACAAAAATGATGAAAGCGATGAAAAAAAGAGTTTAAGACGCCAAAACATAACATCTAACAACCTCACTACATGCTATAAACACTATAAAATGCTTCCTTTAATCCATTTGGCAGTAACCACGCGGCCAAGAACAGGAAATCAAAACTTTTTACATCAAAAATCACTGTTTCCTTCCATTCACATCAAAACTGCCATGCTCAAAAATCATCCAACCACTATCAAAGGTTGAGAAAACTCTTTTACAATCCCAAAGAATTAGTTAGGTTTTCTCTTTTTAGCCTAAGGATGGCCAAAAGCTTCCTGTTTGAAAATACAGTGTGTTTTCCAATTTTTGCCTAAAGCTTAGGAAACAACCACAAAATGATTCCAAGCTTATTCAACTTCTATTCTAAGAAGAAAAAAGGTCCTCAACCACCAATAAGGTGATCCACAAGACCAAACAAAAACAACAAAAAGGTTTTTAAAACAAAACTTCAAAAATAAGCTTGTGCTCTAAGATTCTAAGTGTGTGTGCTCTTGCACCATTCTCCCCTTCTCAGCTCAAACATGAAAGATTGGAAGGAGTGAGTAAGGATAGGTCAATGCCATACTTTTTAAAATATGCTTCATCCACCCAAGTAGCCTCAGATTCAGGCTTGGTCTTCCACTTGATGAGGTGTTCCATGTACACCTTGTGTCTTGTGGTATTCTTCACCCTTGAGTCCAATATCTTCTTTGCCTGAGGCTTGTCCTAAGTAGGTATGGCCATGTTGCTAATGTCTTGGAAGATTTCCTTGCTGTTCTAACCATCATCATTGACTGATCCCTTGTATTTGATTAAATTAGCAACATTGAAAACTGGAGAT